>CAEFZX010003240.1:0-17377 GCA_903066825.1 Alfaro cultratus
CTATTTAGGTCTGAACTGCTTCTGAAAACAACCTAAACATTTAAGAATAAAACAGCCAGACGTTTTCTGACATCACAGAGTTCCAGATTATTATGCAAGTGATATTTTCTCAGATTTTCTTAAATGGTCAATGCAAATGATGGTCAGTATAATTTTTAAGTCATGAACTATTACAGTATAAATCAAATGTTACTGAACAAATCTCCCCATGAGAACAGTATTTTTTTCAAAAATAAAAAACTCAAAATGCGCTGTTCCAAATTATTATGCACAGCAGATTTTATAAACATTTTATGGATTATAAAGAACTGCATACGGTCATTCTTTGAATGTGCAGCATTAAGTGGTCACAGGTACGAAAATCAAAAGCAATTTCAAAACATTTTTTGTATAAGCTATTCTATCCTGTTCAAAGAAGCATTAGAGGTCACTCAGATACATTTCAGATACATTTCAGGGTTAAAGGAAAGCTGCACATGCTCATCTCTCATTTTTATTTTCATTTTTAGACATCATGTATTGTCCTCGGCTTACTTGCGGTTCTGCTGTGATCTTGGAGAAGTCCAGCCCTGCAGCGATGTGCTCTGTCTGCAGCTTTGCTTTCTGTGTAGACTGCAAAAAAACCTACCATGGAACAAGCAAGTGCTACGAAGAACCTGATTTATCTACAGAGAAGAGTGAAGATCTGCTGGTAGCTTTACCAAAGACAGGAGGTACATTCTTCCTTTGAGGAAACCATTTACCTTAAACCAGGGGTGTCCAAAGTGTGGCCTGTGGGCCATTAGTGGCACTTGGAACAATTCTGTGTGGTCATGACAAATTTATACAGAAAAATCTGTGTGGACTGTCTGTTATAGCCTTGTGTTATTTTAAGTTGAATTTCATAGTAAGTAGGGCTATAAATATCTGACTGTTTATTTAAAAAAAAACCTACATATCAATTATTTTATGAAGTTTGGTTAATACCCGGGATTTTATTACTGGAAATGATCTAAATGTTTTTCTAGACCAAATAAACTGAATTCAGATTTTTTTAAAATCAAAACAATTATGTTGCATTTAAGTTTAAAAAACAATATGGCCGCCTAAATACTTTCAACTTTGGGATTCTGGCCCATGTTTCAAAAAGTTCAAACACCACTTTGAAATAAACTAATGAAAATGAAATGAAATTCAGTTATATGATATAAATTGTTACCATTTAAAGAAAAATGTTATGAAAGAGACATTTAAGTTTCTCCAAACAGCAGCGAATGTCCAGGTTGTTTCAGGATATATTTTATTTTTTCCAGAGGGGCTCCAGGCTCTTAGGGAGGATTATACTAAAGGCGGCAAGCAGAGGCGTCGCCTCCTGGAAAACAGATATGGCCGTAAATTTTTCTTTTACTCCATTGAAGAGCATATTAGCAAAAAATGGATAACCACCAACACCAAACCCTGCCCTCACTGCTTCTCCCCAATACAGGTACGTTTTGTTTTTAACAGCTTTAGATTCTCATTGTTTCAGACAATCTGGATCTTTTCTTTACATTATGTTGTTTGTTTGTGTTGCAGAAAGATGGCGGATGCAACCACATGTATTGCGTTCATTGTAAACGGGAGTTTACGTGGCAGTGACTCTGTTTCTTTAGAACAGTGTTTCTCTAACTTTGGACCGCGGCCGCCCCCTAGCGGCTCCCCAGGGACTGCACGTAAACGACCGATTATTTACTGTGACGTCAGCTGGAAGTGCGACGCTACAGCTAGCTTAGCAAAGGATTGTTTAAAAATAATAATAGATCAAACCGGATACCGGTGGAAAGAAAACAAAGCCAGGAATATTTGTATTCAGAGGTGGGCAGAGTAATAAAAAACTGTACAGAAGTAACAGTAGTTCTGCTTCGACATATTTTTATTCAAGTAAACATAATTAGTAGCCGTCCAAGAAATTATTCTAGTAAGAATAAAAATGTATTTGGTAATAAGTGCTGAGCAAGTGATCAAATTACCGTTAAAATGACATAATCAGACGGAGATTTTGGTATTTTAAGGACGAAAAAGACAATAATTCATAGAAGTAACAAGAAATAGCAAAATCAGGCAAAAGAAAAAAATTCCAAATCAGTTTCTTTCAATAAAAAATTATAAAATTTTAACAAAAACTGCAGGTGTGTGTCTGTGTCTGGTGATTTTTTTTAAAAAACATGTTTATTTTTCATTCAGTAGGTTGAAAATCCCAAAATTTTACTCAAGTAAGAGCAGAAATACGTCATAATAAAGATACTTTTACTTGAGTAGCAGTAAAAACTCTACTAAAAGTAATTTTTTAAAGATGACTTAGGTAAATGTAACTATTTACTCCCCAGCTCTGTCTAAATGACTGTAGGAAGCCATTCCTGACTGATGTGTCGTTCACTACAGATTTGATTCTTTTGAACGGCTCTTTGCCGTGAACTAGTCTGTTGGTGAGAACTATTCTTTGTTTTTTACGACTTTGCTTGCTTATAATGCTCCACTTACATGTTAACATCTATTGTTATTTTTATTTAATTAAAAATAATTTAATCAGAAAATAAATGCAAGTAATAAAAATGTGTGGATATGTTTTATATTTAGTGGTGCAGAAGAGGATTTTTATTTCTGCCAAAGTAACTCAAGTATTTATTTTTTTATTATGGTTCTGAATTACAAATAGTCCTGAAATGTTTTTAGTGCACATAGCACAATAAAGCTCAACAGCAAGTAAGCTTGTCAAAATAAAACAAAATTTCACAATTTAACCTTAATTACTAAAAGTGCGAAAAGCACATATAGTCTAAATATTTCTTATTTATGTCTCTAACTTTGTTGGACTTCAGACTAGGAAGAAAAATAATTCTGACGTGGATAAAAGAACCTCAATGCTGTTTCTATCCTGTATTATAGTTAAACTGGAGAACACAGCATGAATTACAGCCGTAATATAATGAGCTTCAGTCCCTGCAGCCTCGCCCTGGATTTTATAACTGATACGATGTGCAAGTCCAAAGGTTCAGGTCCATTATCTGAAGCCATTAGGAGAACCAGTAGCTTCTCCGTCTCTTTAGCCATTAGCTCCAAGTCCAGACTGGAACCAACCGGAGCAGCAGCATCAGTTTCCTTATGAAAAGAATCAACTCTAATATTGCTATTTTTAGGTTTTAGTAAATCTTATTTTCAATGAAAAGTTTTGTGACAAAATGCTTGTTTCAAAACTACAAGATGTCACAACATTACAACAATTTGATCATTTTCTGAGGGAGGAGCTTTGCTGAAATAAAAGCTTGTTTATGGCTTCAGCAGTAAAATCAGATTTGACTGCAAACTTTCTGTCAACACTGGGAACATAAAACAGCTAAAGCTCATTTTTTATCTGTGAGGTCAGGCTCACAGAAAAGTTCAAAAACTTTAAAACTCATCTAATAAAAAATGCAACACTCCACCGTTTGCTTTCTGTCACAAACACTAGATGGCGCTGAAGAACAACAACAGCTAAATGAGCCTTAGAAATGCTGCTTTTCTTTTCTATAAGCAGAATTACAAATGCTACAATATACAAAGTGACGTTTATTTTATGCAAAGCGTTAAAACAATTAACCCTAAATAATAATTTATAGTGCAACAACTCTGACATAATTAAGTTGTGAAATATGAAAAATTGTTCAACTTTTCATGTTACATTTAAAAATGACAGTAAAATGTCTTCAATAAATCTAACATTTTATTGCTTTCAAAAGCTCACAGGTGCTGCAGCTGCAGCTGCTGCAGCTGCTGCAGCCGCTGCTGCCGCCGCTGCTGCTGCTGCTGGGCGTTTGACACCTTCACACAAACTTCCTGTTTCTGAAATGTCCCCCTCCCTTCTTACACTGTAAAAACACGAGTCTGCACATCCTGCAGGGTTTAATTTACTTGAAAAAAGCTCCAAAATCTTTAGATTACTCTCCTAAATTTTCTCTTTTTTTCAGAAAATTTCTGAGTTTGAAAAGTTGAATATTTGCAAGAAAAAAACTCAGAAATTTTAAGATTAATGTTTGAGAAAAAAATCTGAAAATTTTTGTTTCAAAGGTCAAAATTTCTTGACTTTGGACATTTTTGACTTTTGAAACTAGAAATTTTAATGTTTTTTTTTTTCTAAAAAAAATTGACATTAGTCTTAAAATATGAGTTTTCCAGCAGAATTTATTCTTTTTTGTTTTTGTCTATGTTCAGAGGCCCTAATCCTCCATTGTATGAAAACTCACTTTTTACTGCAGGTTTAATAATTTTTAACTCTCATGAAGGAATTAGAACCATCATCAGAACAAACAAAACACTGAATCATTCTGTTGTGTAAATATCTAAGGTGAGGTCAGCAGGTTACATTTCAACTTGATGACACAAACAACTCAGCAGAGGCACAGATTTATTTTTATTCAAAGTAATATAACAAATAAGTATTTAAAGTAGATTATGGAGAACATTTGCTCCTTTCAGGCTGATGGCTGCATGTTTCCCCTGCAGCGCTGTGAGCTGAGCCACAGCGGAGACCGGATGAGACTTTAGTGATGAAAACCGCAGCTCAGTTTTTATCGCCTGCATGTTTATTCATCTGTCATGAAACACAAGCACACAGAAACTGCAGCGCCTGCCGCCCAGGCGTTCACTCAGACAGGAGAATGGAGTTTTAATGCTGTTCAGAGGCACTAAACGTGTGCTGAGGTTTTTCCACAAAGATCACAGGATCATCTGCGTCCCAGCAGGGGCGATGCCGTCAGATTCACGGCCCTGGGCAGGAACCAGAGGTGGAGGATCCTGAAGTGAGTCTGTAAACCAGAATATACGGGTTTCTATGTGAAACAGGAAGGAAATGTTTGGAAAATTATCACCATCCCGTTTTAAAAATTACTGAATCTCACAATTAGGAATTAGAAACTCGTAATTCTGACTTCAAATCTCATATTTCTGATTTCACTTCAAATAATTGTTGCTTATTTCTCACAATGATGCAATTGAAATTAATAATTATGAGTTTGAAAGTCAAACTTATGACTTCAAATTATTATATATTTATTGTATTATATATAAAAAGGACTTAAATGATGTCTTCAAAATTCAGCTTTGCAAGTCAGATCTCATAATTTTGATTTTATTTAACATAATTTTAATTTATTTTTCTTAATGATGTAATTTACTTGCTTTTAATTCCATTAAAGAGTTTTATATTTTTAAAAACGTTTCCTCAAAATTCTAAATTATGTTTTTGAAATTTTGAAAGTCAGATCTCGTAATTCTGATCTTATATCACATAATGTTTGCTTATTTCTCATAATGATGTTTTTAAAAGTCATAAATATGACTTTGGAAATCAAAATGATTACTTCAAAATCCTACATAATTTTTTTTTCAAAATCCAGTTTTGCAAGTCAGAATTATTGAAGTAGAATCTAATAATTATCACCATATTTTGAACAACTATTACTTTGTATCTTATGACAGAAAATTTAATTTATTGTTTAAAATTGTATGATAATAATTTTTATTATTATACGCCACTGTGCAGCCACAGTTTTAAATCAAATCTCATAATTGAGCTTTTAAGTCACAAACTTAAAGCTATTATCTAAATTATGACCTTGAAACCTACAATTTTGACTCTGGAAGTCAAAAATCATAATTTTATTAAAATTCATAATCATGATTTCATATCTAATAATTAAGATTTTATATAACTTTGAAACTCATGAGCAACTTTTTCTTTTTCAAGTAGAAGATACTGATATGTTTCCTATAGAACATTATTATTGAGTTGTAAATAAAAACAAAACGCCTCCAACAGAACCAATCGTGAAAATGTTGGAAAAAGCTTTAAAATAAATTTAATTTTCATTGTGACCCAGAAACCAATTTATTTTATTCACTCTAAAAAAACAAAAAGAAAAAAACCTCATGGCATTGAAAAATACGACCACTGCAGCAAAATATGGGTTTGTTTAAGTTTATTTCTGAAATATATATTTATATAAATATAATTCTGGGGTTCCAATAAATACTTAAGGTGCTAATAGATTTTTATGTAAATAAGCAAGTAATTTTAAGCTACAGTGGTGAATAAAATAGCACTTTTTATTCTAATTTTTGATTCTCCTGGTAAGATACTGACTGTTGATGGTGCACAACATAACCCCAACTTTAGAAAACTCTAAATAGTTGGTGAAGTTGATGTTGATAATATATATATTTTTTTAATTCAATGTTATTCTTCTTCTTTTGAAGTTTAGATGATCAAACACTAAAGTGCCTCATGACAGGCAGAGTGGAAAACTTTTCATCTGCAACTTTTAAACTAATACAAGTTGAAAATAAATAACTGTTATGTGTAGATTCTGCCAAACAGAAGACAAAAATAGATTCAGATTCCCTTCCAATATGGCAAACAGTTTTAACATTTTAAATGTTTCACAGTTTATGATTTTTTTTTTATAGCTAAACTTCCCCCTTTTGCCCGTCTGCTGTGCCTGGTTCAGTCCAAAGTCCCGGCGCACAGACAAACGCACAAACCCGCTCGCCATCGTAAACATTACATTTAGAACTGCTAAGAGGTATATATCGACAAAAATAGTCTTCGCTTGAAAGTAACAATAAATGGTAAAATGTCTTTCCGTATAACACCAATGCCCGTTTTTTTAAACATAAAAATTGTTTTCCTCTTTATCCAGAAATATCTCTAAATAAATACAAATCTCTCACAAACCCTTCAGCAGTCGATAGCTGCGACTTTCTTCATGCACAAAAACATAAAAGAATTAGGCATTTCTGTCATGTACAACAAAACGTTGAAGTTTAACAAGCTAATTATTTTAGAAACATGTCAGCATCTCAACAACAGTGAAACAACTTCATAAATTCATATTGTGATTAACCATTCTATGATCTACAGGTATAATAAGAAGGCAAAAAAAAAAAGTTACATCAGGCTTTATAAAATATTTGTGCAGCCCATTGTTGAGACCAGACGCACTCTTCAGCTCTACAAAGCAGCATTCACTGATGTGGCCATTCAATACGGAAGTATATTTGGTACAAAAGTATCTGTGCTTTGTAACTGTGAAGTTGAAGTCAGAGATTTAAATCTTACGGGAATTTTTAACTGTAGATTTTTGTCGTCTTTCACAAGTACAAAACCACAAATTCTTAAATACAAGGACAGAAATTGGTTACTTTTAGTCACACTTTAAAGTAGCTCCGTAGTTTAAGTCCATTACTTACAAATAGTTTCAGTCTCAATGAGGCAATGAAGGTTTAGAGATTTAATGAATGAGATAAACTAATATTAAATTAATAGTTCAAAATAATTTAGTTTAGATTTTTCTGTTGTTTTAAGTGAAGACAGAAGAGTTTGGCTAAATGAAATGTTGGATATTATGTTGTTTTGGTTGTTAATTAGTGATTAAATGTTAATGAATGATTACAGTCATCTATTGACCGGCCAACATATAATAAATGACTGTTGACATGAAAACTTTTAGCTATGATCGAATCTGGAGAAGTTTGGTTTTCAGCAAAAAAGATGTTTTTAAATAAAACTGGAAATGTTTTATTTTCACTTTAGACCTTAAGTGTTAATTTGATACTGAGAACAATGGAAAACAGTTCATGAGGACCTTTTATGCAAAATTCACATTTTTCGCATTTTCGTTCTGCCATTTACAGTATGTTTCTGCTCTTTCTGAAAACAGCTAAAGCACTTAAAAACACAGCTGTTTTTACCAATTATTTAATGTTTTACAGTGTGTGGAAAATGAGCCATCTCAAAAACCTTATGAATGTTGAGTCACATTCGACTAGAACTTTGCCGTTACCTAGCAACTCCAGCAGAGCTCTGCCGTTACCTAGCAACCCCAGCAGAGCTCTGCCGTTACCTAGCAACCTCAGGCAGAGCTCTGCCGTTACCTAGCAACCTCAGGCAGAGCTCTGCCGTTACCTAGCAACCTCAGGCAGAGCTCTGTCGTTACCTAGCAACCTCAGGCAGAGCTCCAAGGAACTCAAAATATGCAGAACAGACCAGACTGAAATCTTATGATCTAAGAATGATTTTGTGTAAAAAAAAAAAAAAATGCAATAAGGATGTTTTGTTTAGCCCATAAACATATCTTAATTTGTTCCAGGAGCATAGTACATGATCTTTAAGTTAAAATAAATCTAAACGTGAACAGGGAGGCAGAATAACTGGCAGATTTACCACATGATACTTTTAGGATGCAGTTAAAAATTCCCAATTCTTCTAAAAAAAATAAACGTATTATTTACTCTTTATCATTTTTTGAGGACTTCTAGCACCACAAAACAGACAATTTTCTTTCTAAATGCTCATATTAAGCAAAAAATAATAATTAATATAGTATCTTTTACATCAAACTTAAAGTAAACCTTTAATAATTAACGCACAGTTTCTCTTTACGGTCCAATTTTGCTTAGATAAATCTGGTAAAGAAACTTCAATCTTTGGTTAAACTGCACACAAGTCACTAGAACGTAAAGTTGGTTTCAAAGTAAATGAAAAAAATCAAAGTGAGTTAAATGTTGTTTTATTGTTTCTGGTCATCCTGCATTTCCTGTTTTCCTGAGAGAGAATCTCGTTTTCCATTATGGTTTCTTTTAGCGCAATAAATCATCTTATAGCAGCGCTTTTATGAGGCACAAAAACATGTTATTGTTAGGAAAACATATAAAGTTTAAACCTTCCTGACAAGCCGTGTCCCACATCTGGTTACAGATCCTCACTGCTCCTTTCTGATCAGATTTTTTTGCATTTGAATAATTAATGTAAACTGTTTCTTATTATTAATGTTTGTGTTGGTCATTAAAAGTGATTCTCACCCTTTGTGCTTTCGGCAGTTTGGTTAAACTGCAGCCACAAACTTTAAAATATTTTAGTAGGAAATTATTTTAGGGATCGACTCTAAGTGTATTTAGAAAGTAGAAGGTAATGATTTATGATTTTTAAATTTCCTTTTACAAATAAAAAGCTGAATGTTACGGCTATTGCAGAAAAAAGAAAACATTAACAAAAATTACAAGAATATAATGTTTATTCTCGTAATTTTATGACTATCCTCGTATTATTACAACTGTAAGAACTTTGTTCTTATAATATTATGAATTTATTTTCAGATTATTTCAACTTAATCTCACTTTACTTTGACTTTATTCTTGTAATACTTTGGCTTTCTTAATTTTACAGATTATTTAGATGAAAAGCAAATTTATTTTTGTGTTTTCAAACTAATAATGCTTGTATTTTTACTTTTTTTGTCAATTAGTATGCAGAATTTATTTTTAATTTTTTCGAAAATCATTTTTACTTCAACAGAATGATGTTTTTGCACGAGTAAAATCCTTTTCTGTAGGTCAGGATTTAACTTTTTGCATCAAATTATCAACATTTTTACTTTATTTATATTCATATTAGCCAAATTTTAAGGTACAGTCCCTGTTTTCAGTCTGCAAACTCAAAATGCCTCATGAATGCGTTTCTTCAGCTCAGCTGAACTAGAACATTAAATTAGATAAAAAGAAACAGGAAAATCACATTTATGTCCAGTTATGGGACGGAGCTTTCTGGGAAAACCAGAAACTGGACAGGAAGTGGGTCATGGGAGTGAGAGGAGCAACAACAGTCTGTAAATCCACTCACTGCCACTTTAAACTAGAATAAAACACAGAGATTAATTTCTGCTTGAATAAACCAAAACAACCTGCAGCAGCTTTGCAATTTACAAACTAATTAAAAGTTTGAACGTTTTCCACTGTGAGGAAATGTTGTTGTTTCCCTCCTCAACTCAGCTGGAGTTTTAGGGCCAAACTAAGAAAATAAAAAAATAAATTACAAGAGTAATTTAACTTTATTACACGAATAAAGTGTAAAGTTGTAATATTTTAAGAATAAAGTCAATTTTACCAGAAAAAAGTTTAAATAATGAGAATAAAGGCGTAACATTATTACAATAAACTCAATAAAATCATAATACTACAAGAATAAAGTTGTAATATTAATATAAAGTTGTATGAAGATAAAGTTGAAACAACATGAGAATAAAGTGAATATTATGAAAATAAATTTGTAATATAAACACTATAATAATGCAGGAATCAAGTTGAAATAATATGGCTTTGTTCTGGTAATACTGCGACTTTATTGTCACATTATTTCCACTTTATTCTCATAATTGTATAACTTTATTCTTGTAGTTTTTATTTTATTAGCGTGTCCCTAGTTCTCCATCGTATTTCTGCAGTCAAAGTGTTTTTGATTCTCCACCTCATGAGGTCAAACTGAGACTATTAGCAGCTTTTAGTTAAACTCTGAAGGAACCAAAGTTTCTTTAGTAAAATCCATTATAAAATAAAAATAAATAAACATAGAGTGCTGATATACTGAGTCAGTGAGCAGGGATGAGTAAAGAAATTAATTGTAGCTTTAGATGCTGATAATAACTACAGAATCAATAAGATTCTTATTTTTATACTATATTTACACCTACAATGTAACATTTTTATATTTACATAACATCTGGATGGTTTATTATGACTAATAGAAACAGATTGGTTTCTATTGTACTGCCAGAGCTTTGGCCCGGTTCCCTCCAAACGACAGAGGTCAGAGGTCAACCAAAGCTCCCGGTTTCATTTAACACTCCTGCAAAGTTAATTGTGCTTTTGTTGATTGTGAAAGGTGAAGTCAGCAAGTCGTGCTTTGGGTTTAACTCCTCTGTCAGGCTGTAAAGATGCTGAATTTGTGGCTCTGCAGAGCCGATAAAAAATACCTGGAGAGCCGTTTTTACTTCCCCTCCCTCTGACTTCGGTCCTGATTGATTCCTGTTTATTTTTCACCATGTTTTCACTCCTCTTGGATGCTTTTAGCTCCGCGTCTCGTTGCTAAATGTTCCTGCAGACTTCCGGTTTGTGATTAGTCTTCTGAACAAGCCCAGTATTTATTTGCGTTTCATTTGCATTCTCTCCAGTAACCTGAGTCTGAATGAATCCTGCTCAACTCTGAGAAGGAAAGCAGGTCAATGAAAGTACAAAAAGAGGAATCATTTGTTTCCTATCCATATGTTGACTAAATCGTTGTTTTTCTAGTTGTTGTAGGTTGTTTTTTTTGTTTGGCAAAAAAAAAAAAAATTCTCAGTATGTTTTACTCTGGATAAACACTAATCACCAGTTTAAAACAAAAATATTATATATGCACTGACAATTTTTTTTACCAAGTCCAGTTTCTAGTGTAAATAACTAACTGAAACAAGAAAAAATAACTTGCAAGTAACTTTCCAGCAAGATATAGGATCTTATTTTATGTAAATAATTTTCTTAATATTTATATAAAAAGTATTACTTTAACTGGCAGATTATTTCTCTTATAACATGGGAAAAATGTCTTTTTATAAGTGAATTTATTTGGAAGTGGAACTAGAACTTTTTCATCAAAATTAAGGAATTATTGACTTAAACTTGTATATCTTCTCTTATTTCAAGTTTACTAAGATATTTACACCAGAAACTGGACAAAATTACTTGGTAAGATTTTGTGTTTTTGCAGTGTAAAGAGCCAAAACATCTTAAATGAGGAAAACACAGATGTAACTATTTACTACTTGATCTACTGTTTGAGCTGCTGTAATACTTTTTAAAATGCTCCTGTCTAGATTTGATGTTTAAATTAAATCTTAGATGATCTGCGGTGAGATCTGGCCTCCATTTTGGATGTTTGAATCTGTCTGGGTCGGCTCTTCCCGCGGCCCTCTTAGCTGTAGCCGAGGTTCTCCATCTCATGGCGGTATCTCAGCTCCGACACTTTGGCTTTGTGCTGCTTGCTCTCCAGATGCTGCCGGAAGTCCGTCTCCTGCTCGGCGCCGCAGTTGCACATGGAGCAGTAGAACTGTCCGCTGGGAGTCACGCACATGGCCAGGTCCCTGGGGATGCGCTGCCTCGGCCTCGGGTTGTAATACGGCCCTGGACGGGGCGGAACAACAAACAGGCAGCATTAATTTCACATTTTGCACATTTTTGTTCTTTCATTTGGGTTTCTACTGCTTCTAAAAACATCCCAAGCGCTTAAAAATCCACCCAGCCATTTTTTTTGGCAATGATTTATTGTTTTTTGGTGTTTGGAAAATGAGCCGTTTCCAAAACCTTTTGTTGGTTCTGAAAGGTGAAATCAGCAAGTCGTGCTTTGGGTTTAACTCCTCTGTCAGGCTGTAAAGATAACAGAGGAGTAACGTCCGGAATGTAACGTCACAAATCGAAGCACAGACCGTTACCTAGCAACCCCAGCAGAGCTCCAGCCGTCACCTAGCAACCCAAGAGGAATTCCAGAAAGTTTGGTCAGCTTTACACCATAATGTTATTCCCTTATTGTAATGTCATTAAAATGTTATAACATTTATAATGTACAACTGTTGAACTGTTATAATACTGTTATAACTGTTATAATGGTCTAAGCTGAATTATTAATATTTTTTTAATTGCAATCTTGGTTACAGAGACTTCATAATACACTTTAATTACAAAGTTTTTTTATTTTATTTTTAAAATGTTTTTCAGTTCCAGTGTTACATTTTCTTTAGCCTTACCATCCAGGAACCACTTGCTGCATTCTTGTTGGTTGTGCAGGAGGATCTACTTATGCTTTTCAAAACCATTTTATAATTGTGCATCTGTTTGCAGCCATTTTCACGTGCAAGTGTAATGCAGCAGATTATTTGGATTTAAAGTGACAAGACAACCATCAGCAGCTCATTCTGAAAAGAAACTGTCCAGTCAAACTGAGAACAAGCAAACTCTGGTCTGCCTGGTAGCCTGGCTCTTGGTTCGGTTGAAGTGAACCCTGGTGCTGTTCCAATGCTTATGTGAACACCAAGCAGACCAGAAACCGCTCCAAAAGCAGGAAGTGGATTTCAGAGCAGAGCATTCTTGGTGAATACAAACTCGACTAATTCTGCTTTTCTTAAAGTTCAGTGCAAACAGAAAAGAGTTTAGTCAAAGGATAAGAAAAAAGACAGAATGATTAATTTATTCTGATGAAATAACTGTCTTCAGTGCGCAGAAATAGCAACTCAGGACAATGTTGTTTATTGTTTTTGTAAAAAATGCAGAAAAAAGAGACAAAAATGACAGAAACAAAGCAATCAAACTGCACAAGGTCAACTGTTTTAGGATATTTCCATCATAAAATCTGCTGACATGAGCAGATAATTGTGGGAAAGAATAAACAGTTTGTTTTTACTCTCATTTATTCTATTAACTCTTCGCCAATTTGCTAGTGAGTTTGTAAAAAAAACAGAGTTGGAATCAGACACAGCAAGAAGGGCATGTTGACGTCAGCACAAGGTCTGACGTTCTTATGCTGTATCTGCTTACACACACACACACACATACACACACACACACACGCACACACACACACATACACACACACACACACACGCACACACACAAGCTCAAAAAGGTGAAAACAGACACTGTGGAGGTTTTTCTCTGCAAGCTGTTACCCTATAGGTTAGCAGGAAAACAAACACGACTGAAGATCGCCACCAGTCGCCTGACCAACATTATTCTTTAAAAACTGTTGAAAAAGAGCAAAAACTCCCCCACATGGGCAGCAGAGTTGTCAAGCGTTTCCTGTTTTTCATTAACAGTTTCTGTCGTTGACTGAAATCAGCAGATTTAAAGTCTTTTCTCTCTCGCTCCATGCACCAAGGACGTTTGCAAACGCCAAGCCAGCTGGGAAAGCTTACAATGCTGACGTTATATATTATGTATGCATCCACATTAACGGCAGGGAAAACGGCGTCTAAGCTGTTAAAGTCCAGAAGGGAAGCCTGGGCTCACCGTTAGGTCTGTCACAATCTGCAATACATTAATTAATCACATGATAAATTAAAATGAGCTCAATTATTTCCACTAGAGCAGCAGTTATTAAAGAGAAGCTCTCATTGAAACTAGTTGAAAACACTGTATGAAGTCATTAGTTTGCACTACCTGCCACTTTTGCCTGTTCTCCATGTCTCTGCCAAATCATTAATATTTTCTGAAATTTTGGTTACAGATATTCCACTTTAATTATTTCTGCTTTGTTTTTTATTTTGGATTTTGAAAATGTTTTCCTAAATATTCTTTAGAAATCAAAGTGATTTTGATCTTTGACACACTTGCATTAATATGCCATTATTATTATATTATTTAAACAACAATATTAACATTTATGGCAATAATTTTGAGGAGAATTTATCATCCAGCAAAATGGGCTAAATACCGTATTTTCTGGACTAAATGTTGCTCTGGAGTGTAAATTCACTTTATTTCTAAATGATTAAATGTGTTGAAAAGTTCCACTGACACGTTGTGATCAGTTGTCTGCTTTTTAAAGGGAACCTATTGTGAAAAATTCACTGTTTGCACGTTTTTATCTTTCTATTTGGGTCTCTACTGCTTCTGAAAACATCCCAGGCTTAAAAAAAACACCCAGCTGATTTACTGCAACAAGTTAATGTTGTTTGTTGTGTGGAAAATGAGCTGTTTCTAAAACCTTTTGAATGAAATGTAGCAAATCAGCAGAAACTGCCCCTCAGCCCGTTACCTAGCAACCCTAGTGGAGTTCTGCCCGTCACCTAGCAACCCAAGCTGAGCTACAGGTCAGCAGGTTTTAGATTCTAAACTGAAACTTTTGCCTCCACCAAACAAGCTTTGATCAAAAACAACTTCATTCAGAGGGAGTGACCACATTTTCAGTAAGGAGTAACCTAAGGCGTTGCTATTTCAAATCCAGTAATCAGACTACAGTTACTTATCGAAACCACTTTGCGTTGCTGTGCGTTACTATTTTCTTTTGTAATTTAATTGTATTTCCTCTACGCGTCTTGGGGAGTAACCGCCTTTTTCTATGCGACAGTATCAGCAGTGACAGAGACAATGAAGGGAGATGCACATTTTGTTGCTGAATACGAACTATTTTGAGTTTTGGTCGCCAATTCCGATTATTATAAGCAGATTTGGGCTTGTTCTTTTTTTTCTTGTTTTTTTCTTTCTAACGTATCTTCCCAATTTAATGAGTCACGGGTTGCGTTTTTGGGCTTGGAAATAAGCAGACATAAACCCCAGAATCTGTCTGGCATCCAGTTTGTTTTAGTCAGAATCTCCCTGTCCATCATTTTCCTGATGATCGTCCTGCTGCGTCTTTGTTAATGTCAAGTTAATATTTTACCTCTGAATGACGTCAAGTTCGAGTTGCGCTCCAGAAAACTGCAAACATCGAGACTAATATAATCAGCGCAACAAACGTGAAAACAGCCTCGAATGAACGAGTCCGTAACGTTGTGTGACTTAATGCCATTATAATTATTAATATTAAGATAAGTGTCACAAATCTGTGCAGCAGCCATCTGAGTTGTGGAGCTGCAGGAGGAGATCTGCGCTCTGACAGCAAACACAGGGCTGTAACAAAGAACCTGGATGCTGGGGCAGGGTGGGGTCTAAATTTAACACGCATAAATTACTAAAGTTTTTTTGTACTGTTGCAACCATTAAACAATCTCCTCTTCAGTTCAACCTTATAAGTGGAGACACATTGTTGACGTTACCATTATAAAATAACGTGCAATTAACTTTTGGCAAAGCTCAATGTCATTTTCACAGCGTTGTTGTTAGCAGCTGCTGAAAGTAACTGAAAAAATTACTCTTAATGTAACTTAGTTACTTTCCAAATCAAGTAATCAGTAATCTAAGTAAGTTACTTTTTCAAGGAGTAATCCGATTAAAGTTACTTTTTCAAAGTAACTATGCCATCACTGTTCAGAGGTAAAACTGGTTTTAGTTTCTTCCTGACTTTTCACCTGGCATGGCGGCGGGCAGCTGTGGGCTGCGGCGGTTTTTCACCAGCCGGTACTCGTTGCCGTCTTTCCGATTCTTTCTGGGCGCTCCCTCATTGCTGCCTTCCCTGTAAAAAGGTGAAGACAAAAATCCCTTTCAGACATACAGTTGCCGACACAGAAAACGTTTCTCAACCCAGACCCACATGTTGCTGGAGTTCTGCTGGGCCTCCGCCAGGCGAAGCCTCTTGGCGTGGTTTTTGCCCTGGTAGTGGGCCTGAGCCACTGCCAGCGAGCTGAAGGAGGCGTCACACAGTTTACAATAGTCGTTCTCAGTGGCCAGGATGACCCGGGGCGCCCCTTTATACAGCGCCTGCAAAAACCAGACAAAGCATCGCACTGTTTGTGGTGAGAGGAATTAGGGAGCAAACACAAAGCAAAGACGAAAAAGAAATGTTCAGAGCCACTGAGAGGCAGAAAAACAGATCTCTGAGTCATTCTCTCTGCTTTCTTTTACTGCAAAGTTCACACCAACCACCATTTAGAGATAAGGAAACAGATGTCTGATGTAAACAAATGGTTTAAATAAGAGTTTTCAATATAAAAATCAGGACTGAAGATGAAAATCTAAACTGTTCAGTGCTGAGAGAAGAAAGTGCATCCACAATTAAAGGAGACCTATTATGCAAAATTCACATTTTGAATGTTTTTGTACTTTAGTTTGAGTCTCTGCTGCTTCTAAAAACCACTCAAGCACTTAAAGGAACCACCCAGTCCTCAGAATGTAACGTCACAAGTCAGCAAGCAGTGCCCGTTACTTAGCAACCCCAGTGGAGCTCCACCCGTCACCTAGCAACATTGAGCTGGGGGGCGTGGCCAGCAGCAGCTTATTTGCATTTAAAGTGACAAGACGCTCTATAACAGCTCATTCTGAAAGGAGCTCAAAATCTTATTATCTGAGGAGGATTTTGTGCAAAAACATTTTAATAAAAATGTTTTTTATAGCTACAGTTCAATCCTAACCTGTTCAAGGAAATCGACTGCAGCTGCCTCCCACCTCCTCAGAATAAGCAGGTAAGTTGGTGCAGAAATGATGTAGCTTGGCCTAACCTGTCTGCCTCCATCAGCATCAGCGGCTCCTGAGCCGGCGTTCGGACCGGCGCCCTCCAGGGCTTCTGGTATCCTGATGGCAGGCGGCTGCTGGCTGCCAGCATAGAAATTTCTCAACTTTTTGCTGTGGTTTTTTCCCTGGATGAAAAGATGCAGAAGTTAGTATTTTTTGTGGCCAGTTACAAGTAGACGTAACTGGATACTAACTAATTCAGGTGTTGGCATAAAGTATAAAGTAAAAGGGCTGCTGAATGTTTATGTTGTTTACATTGGTCAAAGCTGTAGTATGTAACTTAATAAAAAAGACATTTACATATTTGTTAAAATTATTAATATGCAGTGATGGCATAGTTACTTTGGAAAAGTAACTTTAATCGGATTACTGATTACTCCTTGAAAAAGTAACTTAGTTAGATTACTGACTACTT
>CAEFZX010003241.1:0-12284 GCA_903066825.1 Alfaro cultratus
GTGAGTGAAGTCCTTGGTGATTTTCCCGGCCCTTTTCAGACACCGCTTCCTGTAGATGTCCTTGATGGCAGGAAGCGGTGCCCCGGCGATGTGCTGGGCAGTTTTCACCACCCTCTGCAGCGCCTTCCGGTCGGAGACAGAGCAGTTCCCGTATCAAACTGCAATGCAGTTGGTGAGAGACGCTGAGCCTCGCGTTGTTCACGCGCCGCCATCTTTGAATTATCGGTACAAATACTTGGTTGGATACTTAACATTCTAACTTGACACCAATTCTGATGCTGAACTGTTCCATTGTTTCTTCGTCTTGTGTAGCCACTTAAGATACCCAAGACGGACAACTTGCAGTTCTTTTGCCTGAAGTTAGACATGTTAGAAGTGCCTCTGCTCTGGTGCTTCTCATTCCAGTGATTGAATTTCTGCCTCAACATCTTATCAAGTTCTGCAGAGACCTGTTCATGACTTGCAGATGGCAGTTGGGTACCCTGCCTGTATCTCTTTCTGAGTGTTTCTGGTTTCTGTAGAGAAATGTTTCTGAAAATCAGAATCTCATAAAGATGTGCCTGAATGATCTCAGTGGCTTGAATGGAGAATGAGTGTGAAATTTGTACTTTCTCCAAATCTTCTTCGGATAAAGTCACTGAATAATCTTTCTTCTTCAAACATAAATCTTTTAGAGCACAAGCTGCAAATCTTCTAAAAGCTATGGATCATTTGCTGGTTGAAGGATTGTGTTGTATTCCTGCTTAGAAGGGTCTTAAGGGTTCAAAAAAACAACTAAAAGCAAACAAACACTCCTAATTTTAGCGAAGGTAGCAGTTGTTTAACAAGTGACCCACACTGACCCCCAGAATACCAAACACAGTATTGAGAGTTAAAAAAGGTTTGGTGTTCAATCACAGCAGTGACACCCCGACAAGGACACATTATGTATGTAGCTGCAGCTGAGAAGGTCACCATCCTGAAGACGAACTGGGTTTGAGTCAAGATAATCTTAAACTCAAAGGAATCTCTTCAGAGGACATTCTAAAATGTAAACTGCAAATTTTCTACAAAAAGGAAGCGAGCAAATGTCCCATTTTTAACTAATGACAAACATCGCAGATGAAAATAAAAAAACTTTCATTGCCATTGTTTTAGGAGATATGCACATGATTACATGCAATGTCTAATGTGCAGTCCCTAACAACATGCTGTTAGGCCTGGTTTTATCTGGAAGATAAAGCAGAACTTTCTCTTTTTGACTATGGAGCAAAAAAAAAAAAAAAAGCGCCACTACTCTCATCCTTTCATTTCTCAATCCTCTCTGTAAATATGGTATAGCAATACGGACTGAGCGTAATCACAGCTCAGAGGGTGAGGGTTTGTTTTTGTTTCTGTCTGATGGTTTTTGCGCGTAGATGGAACAAGCCTCGGGCAGCGCATAGTAAACCTTCAGAGTCATGCTGAGAGGAGAAGGGAAGGACTCGTATTTATCTTCATTTCTTTGGGGTAGACATCGCTGCACACTTAAACATCGGCCTCACATTAACTAAATGATGGCTCCTTTTAATGCTGAGGGCTTTTCCAACCTCCAACCTGCAGTGAAAACCCTCCGCCGACATGCTCCTGCTGGAGCGTTTCAGACTCCATCACTGCTGCAGCTGAACAAGGCGGCTTTGCACATCAACAAAAGAAATCGCCCATTGACTCCTCGTCCAGTTTTCAGCTTCATTAAATATGCAGAGATTTTGCCTGACTTTCCTAGTATCTATCGGGGTGATGTCACGTTTTGGAGATGAACATGTTGCTGTGTTTGGACGTCATGCTGTCAGGAATGGCACGTGCGCCTTCGGATGACGCATTCAGTATAAAACAAGGCTTCATTTATTCCTAGCACGATGCCTTCATAACTACCAGAAACTTGTAATAAACCTGCTCAGCCTGGCCTTAATGAGGCAAATTGATTTGCATCATTTGTAAAGAGTCCATTTTCCTCTTTTTTTGGTCTAAATAGCATACAAAAAATTTTCAAGTCCTTAAAGAAATATTTAGTTAGAAAGTTGCATTGTGATCTGGATACAATTTAGGCCTACTCCGTGTTGTTTTGATGACTTCATAGGAAAGCTATTTCTACTTCATGCAAGCCGCCAAATTGGTGGTTTTGAACCTCTTTTCATTGTTCTCTGTATTTTTAACCTAATAAGAAGACTTTGACACTACTTAAATATTTTGGAAATTTTTTTTTAAGAAATATCGAAAATATGACATTAATATGGAAATAAAGCAATAAAGGAGGAGAATAACAACCAAAACTGCGCTCTGATTTTTCATGGACAGACTGCAAGCGAGTAATAAAAGCTTAACTCTGTAGTCTGGATTGAACTGCTGACTGCCAGGTTAGCATGTTGTGTGAAATTTGTACTAATTTTGGTTACTATGGGAGATGAGAGGGCTGTTTTACAGATGTTTAGCAGAGACGTCAGACAATTTATTAACAACATATGTTAATTAGTGGTGGGACGCAATACAAATTTTTAATTGAGTTAATTGCAATTAACTGCATTTTAATAAAAAACTCTATAAAAAATAAGCAACATTTTCAATTCAAAACCCACTTGCTGCTTAGCCATGGAGGATAGCAGAAATACCCTTTATTGTCCCTCACAGGGGAAATTCAGGTTCTTCATAAGTCAGGAAATAACAGCAATAAAACAAGTTCCTCGCCTCAACCTGTCCATCCTCTGAACAGCTTAAAACAACTAGAGATGTGACAAACAAGGCTGGACATAGAGGGAAGTCTATTTGGCACAAAGAAAAGGATTGAGGAAGGTAGAAAAAATGCTTCCAAATCTGTGAAGGGTGATAAGTAGGGGTCACAAAATCCTCAGTTAAACCAACAGATGTTATATGTCAGGTGGTTGTTTTGAAAGTCATGCCAGGAAAAGGACTGCTGTATCCTACCAAAAGATGTACGTATGAAAAAGAACTCCATATTTATGACAGGTATAGTAATGGATTTGTGACGCTCCTCTAAAGGCTCTGGGAACCGTGATAGAGTGCATGGCATCAGGGATGCTTTCACATGAAATATATATTTATCAGCCTCTTTCAGAAAACTGAAAGTAAGTGATCTTTGAGTTTTTCAGCAGGATGATGATCCAAAATATATGTCCAAAATCAACACAGAAATGTTTCACAGACACAAAATTCTCTGTCTTTCGTAAAAACCCTGAGGGGACAGAATAAAGCATGAGAGAGGACCCGAGACTGTGGATGATCCAGAGAGACTGTGCAACAAAACATGGTCAAAGATCCCTCTCATCTCCAACCTTGTGAAATAACATAGGAGATGACTAAATGCTGTCCTAGAGGCTAAATAACAATCAATCAACCAACCTGTTTTGGACTGTGGGACACAAACAGACTTAGCTTTTTTCCAGTTTCTCATATGTGTATCTGGCACTGTAACTGTTTTAGTGTTTAATGTGTGTATGCTCTGTCTTCTCAAACCCTCAGTGGGTGTTGGAACTACTGAGGGTTTGAGAAGACAACCCTTCTGGTTCTGGTTCTGCTGGAGGTTTCTTCCTGTTAAAAGACAGTTTTTCCTCTCCCCTGTCACTTCATGCATTCACAGTATGAGGAGTTGCTGTAAATCCATTTGGGCTAGTATCATGGATGAAATACAAATATGTTAATTTCATTTCTTATTTAATGGACACACCACAATTGCAAAAATGTTCTCTTTTTACATTAGCAGAATATAGACAAAGATTTGATTTCCATTACATTTGTAACGGAAACACAGCTAATGAGTCGAAGGTGATGTATCGGTCAGGAATGACCGCATCATGCGTCCCAGCTGCGCTAGTGTTACTTGTTTGTGCTGAAAAACAGTGAAAGAAGTTAGAGTTTGAGCACAATGTTTCCCTTTTGATATTCACTCAAAAATACGTTGACCCCTTTTTGAAAACCAGTGAGGGGTAGCCACACAGACAAGATGCCTGTGTGGTGTCAGACGCAGCCATTCAATTCTGGAGACGGGACATAAATCTCTGTCCTAAGGTCAGCTGCGACATTCCTTTCCCAGATGGTGCGTCCCCCTGCTCTGGACTCTGCCCCAGAGGAGCCTGGCATCTCAGGCCCATGCATCACAAGGGAACCAGAGCTCCCTTTAAATGGGGGGCTGTGGCCTCAGTGGGAGTACGTGGCCCCCCTTGCCCCCCACATCCACCTCCCACAGCTTCTCTGAGAGGTTAGAGGCTGTGAGACGACCCTGCATGTTCACAGACGATCTCTTAATGTGACATTCACACTCTGCCCTCTGGTTAAAAGAGCTCAAATTACTGGCAGGTCAGAGGCTGAAATATAAAGTCAACAGACGGCGACACAAGCTTCATTACAATAATCACCGGAGTCCATGGAAAGAACAAAGACAACAACCTAATTTCAAACTGGATAAGAAGAAGTTGCAAGGCAAAAGTCACGGGCGTAACAAAGAAAAGGATCACGTTTTCCCCGGTGTGGTACACCCCTCATTTTGGTCCATCTGTTTTACATATTATGGCCAAAAAAAGATCCCAGAATTGATTGGAGCCAAATGTAACGCTTAAGGCTTGTTCAGACATCCAAAGGCTGTTTGACCCTCCTTCTGCTCCCTAACAACAAACCTCCTCTCCTCTCTCCCCCCACTGGCCTGGTTGAATGGGTGGTAGACCTCTAGGCCCGTCTCCATGGCTACTGGTATGTATGAATAGGTGGAAAGTATAAAATGTATCCAAGATGTTTTTAAGGATTTAATAATCAAGTAGCAATGACAGACTTAAAATGTCAGAGACAGTTTGCCTGTAGTTGAAACAGCTGATGTGTGATCGCAGCAATAACATACAAAACACTGGCAAACTGAAAATGGTGAATGAGGAAATAGGGACACACACATTTCCTCTGTTTCTTTTGATCTAGAAATATTTATCTGTTGATGTCTAATCTTACTTTTTATTTTTCTCTGGTAAGAAAATTTAATTGTTGTTAATTTGCAGCCTTGTTTTATACATTAAAAGCTTTATAGCTGAGAAAAAAGTTAGCTCATTGAAAGGCGAGGCTTACCCCCTTCAGTCGAAATAATTTCAGTCTGACCCTTCTTGTGTCCATCTGCCAGAATCCAACATCAGTCTAAATAAAGATTGGCCTGCTCTTTGTGCTTTCAGCTGTCTGAGGGATTTCTTGTATTTACAGCCTGCTTCAAGTTACTTCACAACATCTCAAAATGATAAAAATCTCTGCTTCAACTCTAGCCAGGAGTTTCAATTTAATAGTACTTTTATTACTGAATTTATGTGTTTATGTTGTCTAGTTCTGCTTCAGTTTGTATTTTCTTTTCAGATTCTCTCATATTTTCTTCTCACACTATCTTTTATACATAGAATTATGTATAAATTCTATGTATAAAGAATTCATGATGGATTCAGCAGCAAAACATTACCAAACCATGACACTTCCACCCATATGCTTCACATTTGGTATGAAGTTCTCTTCTTGGAATGATCTGTCAAGAACATTACTTCAGATGTCTGGGTTCAACTTCAGTCGAACTAACATATCTCCCATGAAATGTAAAATAATGCAGTTCTTTTGCTAATTTCAAAAACATGCACTTTCACACCAACCATTGCAAAAGCTTGCTGTAGGTTCTTTGATGGTGTTTTGACATATTTGGAGACTTTGTTTCGGACCTTGCAGTCTGTTTCCAAGTTGAACTTTCTTGGAGGGTCAGACCTGGGTAAGTTGGCAGTATTGAATGTCCCCTACTATTTTCAAAATATTCCAAAATTCCTTTAAATCCCTTACCAAACTCACAGGCTGCTTTAATCTTCGAGCCACAGGCAGCTCTTATCTTGTGGGTCTCTGTCCTATCAGCAGCAGTTAGGATTCAGTTTTCAAGTCAGTTCATTTTCTTTATATACGTATATCCCATGGTATCTCACAGAACTTTGCAAAAAAAAAGAAAAAAAAAAAAGAAGCCATTTCAGTCCTATCACACAGTCACTTTATTATTCCAACTGGTTAAGAAAGTTTTCTATCTAAGGGAACCTATATTAGCCTTAGCCGATGCCCCCACCAGGAAGGAAGTGCAGCTAAATAGAATGACAGACCAGATGAAGATTCTGTGGAGAGAAAAAGAATACAATATAGAGTTAACTCTTCAAATAAGAGTAAAAATGCAAATTGGAGAGGAGTGGAATAAGGACAAGTGGTTAGGTTGAATCTTGAATCTCAGATTAAATCTACTGAACAAAATGTCTGAGTTTTAAACATTCTTAAAATTGATGAGGAGCAAAATTCTAATAAGATATGGTAACTTGTGTGCCAAAGTTTTGAAATAGTCTTTTCTTTAGGTTTTATTCTTTCTTTACTTAACATTTATAATATAAATAGAATTATATTTATTTATTTATTTATTTATTTATTTATTTATTTATTTATTTATTTATTTATTATATTTCCATAATTGATTTTATGTATGCAGTTTGTATTTTCTCTATAAGTTTGAACAGATTTTTATTTAAACTTTAGTAAAAATGCAAAGAAAATACAAAAATGAACTTGTCACATCAAAACCAAACCTGTGTTTTAACGAGATGCTGGTGGATTCAAATAACCAAACAAATTATTCTTTAATAGACTTAATGTGCCAATTTTCAACTTTTGCATTTGAAAAAAGTTGGGTTTCTAATGCGTAAACATATAAAAATAGAAATGTTATAAGAAAATAAGTGTTGAGAGTCTACAAATCAAAGCAGAAAAAAAAAAAAAGCTTGGCTCCATATGCTCCATGCATCTACTCTTCAAAGTAGAGTTCCAGGCTTTGGAGCTAAACCACATCATGCTTGTATTAATCTCCATCAGACTCAGGCGTATATCTGGGCTATATCATCTACTCACTGTCAAACACGTGAGTCGTATAGAAACGATTTTCCATATGGTTCTGATAGAAACAGATGGAGGTTCTGGTCAGATCGCTGGGTTTTCCACTTCTGTTTGTAATTGTTTACAGAAATCGTCTTGTTCGTCTCTTTGTTGAGAATAAAAGTGTCTGCGGGAAATGGTTGTATTATAAATAAATATTACAATTACCAATAAATACTGATTTTGAACTCGTCTCTGTAATGTTGTCAGATGCATTCGTGGTGGAAGGAGGAAAAGAGAAAGATGATTGTTTCCAGATTGTAAAATGAAGCAGCCTGCTCTCAGTGTGGCAGTGTTTGTATAAGCTTTCAGCATCACAGTTTAGATGAACCTACAGATTTGTGGATATGAGTATGGACCACGGTCACATGTTCACTTCATGAAGTTGAAAGGCAAAGAAATGGATGGTAATGTTTATGTTTGAAATAATCTTTTTCATCAAATGTACACAGAATCTGAGAACAAGGCTGAGGGAAAATGACCCGCTTCAGCATTTTCTGCTTCACTTCTTGACATGTGAAGCAAACGGCCCAATGTGGGAAAATGTGCTAAGGTGTTTCTTCAAAATGTCCTTCTTTAAAAAAAAAAAAAAAAAAAAAAAGTCCTTTTTGGGCTTTTGAATCAGTGTTGTTTAGTTTATTTTTAGATTGGATAAAATAACTACCTGTTCCATCTGTAACTCTGAAAATATGAATGTTTTTTAAGAGTCTGAAAAGGTTTTTGCTCAAAATCTTCTATTTGATTTAATCACGTGTGTTTAATTTGTATGAAATTGTTGCTTTTTAACTCTTTTTTATTTTATTTTTAATTTTTACAATTATTAGACCTTTGAAATTTTGAATGTTAAAACTATCCCCGTCACGAGACAGCTGTTTTGTCTAGAACACAGGGGTCAAACTCAAGGCCTGGGGCCCAAATCTGGCCCACCGCAGCCTTTTATATGGCCTTTTAGACTCCAAATTACCACCATAAGACCTTCCAATTTTTCACAAATCTGCAAAATTCACACAAAATCAAAAAATCTCCACTTTTTTTTTCTAATTTTACTGCAAATTTTCTCACAATTGATCAAGAAAATTTTGTTCAAGTGACTGCTGCCTCAGCCTTACTTGATTCTATAAACTGTAATAGATACAAGTAATAACATCATACATTAGCGCGAATGTCATAAAAATTCCTTAAAACATTTCTAAATTGGCACCACAAAATCTGTAATTTTGATTGCAAAGAAAACACTAAAACAATCACAAAATTCTGAAACATCTTTATTTAAACGTACAGAGCTGCTGCATTGTTTTAATCTCTTCATGCTGTCTCAGGCTCTTGCATTTCAAGAACCAACTGAATATGACTCTTTAAAGTTGAACTGTGGCCCTTTATGGAATCAGTTTTGTCATGTGAAAGAAATGTGGGACCAGTTATGAAGCCTCTATGTTGTGGAAAAGGTTGTTTGTTAGAAGACAACCCAGCTACAGGACACCAGAACAGACGAAGTTAACACAAAGTAAACATGAAGATCAAAACATAAAACCAGAGAACCCAAGATCACATAGACAGGATGGAACAGGAGGAGTGAATTTGTGGGAAGAAAGTCAAACACAACGATCAGATAAGGAGAAGCTGAAAACCAAGTGCTTTAAATCCTGAGGGAAGGTAACCAGACACACATTACAGGTGTGATGACTCAGATCCAGGTGCGGTAGAAGAGCGGGAAGCAAAACCGACTGGTGTAAACAAGTAAACAGCGTGCAAACAGCCAGAACAAAAAATCGAAACCAGGTGCATAGAAACTCCAAAAACTGCAAATTACAATGAACAAATAAATAATAATCCAAAATCCATGAACAATTTAGTCTTTTTCTAATCACAAACATTCTCATAGTAGCCAAATATAACCAGCTCACAGTTCTTAGCCTCTGGTAAAGCATACAGCTATGCTGACCTCTTCCCCTATATCTTCTACATTTGCAGTCCTTGCTGCCACTAACTGGTCTCTCTGTCGTTCTTTCCCACAGAGTCGCTATGAATCCAGTGTCTCTCTGTTGTGTTGGAGTCTTTTTTCTGTCCTCTGAAGGCGGAGGACTGTTCACTCTGAGCCTGGCTTTGCTGGACAGAGTTTTTCCTCTCCACTGTCGTCCTGTACTTGTTTAGGATGAGAGACTGCATTGACATGAAAGTTTGATGCAGTCATCTTGTTTTCTCATTCACACAATTTTTCACTAAATAAAGCATGGAACGTAAATGCAAACTGGGAGCTAGTCTACCTGCATCATCCAGTTGCCTCCTGCTGCAGCCAATCAACACTCCTGAATGTCTAATAGATCCACCTGCTTCCCTGCTGTGATTCAACCCGCCTCCTTTTAATGCAAAGTTGCTCTAAAAGTTGCATTGAAAGTCCATTAAAAGTTCCAACTTTGCATTAAAATTGTCATTATTTACCGAATGACACTTCATGACAACAGTAATAGACATTCATAAACAGACATTCATAAACACTCCTTTATGTTCATGACAGTGTCATGTCAGTTTTATGAACACCCTGTCAAATAAAGTCTTACCTTTACATGTAATTAATCTATGTAATACAGGAATTTTGCCTTTTTTTAAAAACTGAGTTGAATGTAATTATTTCATATTTTTATCAGATAGCAATAGAAGAAAATTATAAAAAATGTAAGGCTGGAGAGAGAAGAAATGCTTTACAGTAAAGGAATGAAATTCCTCAGTTGAATTTAGCCTCAACTTGCAGCCTGGTCTAATAAAACAGCATACTAACAAAATGTGATTTTGTGTCAAGAACAGGAAACTAGCTTTACCCTCATTCTAATACTTCAAGTCATTTAAATGTTGCAGAAAAGATAAAAAAAAAAATAAACCAACAAACGTGTTTAAAGGACACAGTGACGTGTCAAACCACATGCTCACCAGTGAATGATGACGGTAAGCCTTCCTCATAAGAAGGAGCTATTATTTTCATTTATTTTATGAAAAAGTCAGCAGGATTAATATGAAACAGCTCTGAATCCTCTGTTTGATTGGCTCACAATATGTATTCCAGTAAATAAAGACCACCACACTGAGAGATTGCATAAGAATGAAATGGGATTTGTGCTGCGGGGGCTTGGGAACGACTTCAGCAGTTTGAACTTCATCATAACAACATTTTTCCGAGGCTCATGTTGGGATGGATTTTCTACTAACAGCTCAAAAACAACAAAAACAATACTTAGTTATGCATGGTTTTTTATGCTGCACACATGCTCATCAAGGCAAGTCATTATAAAATGAAGCAACATTTTTGAAAGAAATCGTTTGCACAATGATAAACTTCTGCTGGTGAAATGAAAATAAATGTTGTTTTTCTTACCTCAGAGAGATTAATGTGTGTAAAACATGGAAAAAAAATCCTTTGAAGTTGCATAATTTCTTCCAGCATATTGTTTTCATTTTTCCCCATCTCTATTCAGCCCATAATCTCCCCCATCTTTCATATAAGAGAGCTTCAGAACAGTCACTCTGCTCTAACAACAACAGATGGAATTTATAATCATGCGCCATAAACTTACAAAGCTGTATTTGGCAAGAAAAGCAATAAAACTAACATCAAACCGCTCTAATTATATTAAATTAAACTTTGCATTTTTCAAAATGAAAAGGGTGAGGTTTACTCTGGATACTGAAAACAGTTTTCTAACAGCTTACCAATCAGCTGTTACCCAGGCTGATGCTTCATATGCAACAAATTTCAGATGTAAATGAAATTCCTTCAGTGCTTCAACTTCCGCGCTCCACAATTCACTAAAAACAAGGTGATGAAACAAGAGTCTATTTTTATTCTTCCAATAAGTCGTACTGCACTGTTTAGATTATTATTATTTTTTTATTCTTTTGATGAAACAAAATCAGATGGAATATCTGCAACATATTAAAAACAATGGAACATTACTTTTGCTCTAATGCTACAGCAGCCTTCCTGGAGAAAGTATTTGAGAGAAATCCAGCTGTTTCAGTTCAGTGAGGTTTGTCTGTTGAATTCATCTGTTTCTCCACAGCCTGTGATCCCACGGTGTGGACGCTAATAACCCTCAGAGAGACACTTTTGTCAAAGACATTTTCAAACGTCGACATGTAAAAACCACATGTCTGTTTTTGACCAAGTACATGCTGATGAGTAAAAGGCTCCTACAACAAATTGCAGGCTTGCTTGCTTTATTTTCATTTGTGCTGACAAGGTCTCCTGATGTTGATGGTGAACATGCTTGGTTATAATGAATAATTATTTGGGATGTTGCCTTTCTATCTGTTTTCCCTTCTTCGCCTGGACATCATAAAAGTTTCTTTATCACACAAATACCACTCTTTGAAATGTTACTGTTTTTCTGAACATTGGAAGGCTGAGAGGTGATTTTGAGGAAAAATTACACTTGATCAGCAGCTTCAGACACACTCACACACCAATTACTGCGCAATGATCAAGGTCACTTAAATCCCCATTCTTCCATCTGATGTTCAGTTTGAACTTCAGCAAATCATCTTCATCTCTTCTAGATGCCTAAATGTGTCCTGTTGCTGCCATGTTATCAGCAGATTTACTTATTTATGTGATGTGATCAAGCGACTGAACAGGTATTACGAAAAAGAAACAAAGAATGTACATACATAAATAACAGATTTTCTAATGAAATAGAAAATATTTAATATTTCATTTTTATATATTTCCTACTATGTTTTATTCCACACAAAAATTACTTAATATTTGAAATATTTTAAACATTTGTAGAATACCTGGAATATGAAATGATGAAAACTTTTCATTATAAAGATATTGCATAAAAATGACTTCACTTTGTCAATACAAGACCCACTTACACATCAAAGGGTTAAGATGATCCTCCTCACCCACAGTTCAAAAGATCAAGCTAATGTGTATCTAACATCTGAAGAAATACTTACTCTATTTGTAAATCCTACCAAAAATACTTTTAATTAATTTTTTTCCCAAATACTCTAATAAAATCTCAGATTTTTACATGTATGAGTTGGAAAACAGGATAAATACAAATTTACAAATCTACACAGGCATTTTTAATCGACAGTAATCTTACCCCATTCATAACTCCTTGTTTAATTCCAACTAAAGCAAACAAGAACCTGACAGGTTTTGACATCATCATGTTCATGAGAACCTCTATGTTCTCATCTATGATGTCATAAATAGATACAAGATACAAGAATACAATTATTCTCAGTTTGCTTCTCAACTTGGTTGGAGGTAGATCGATTCCAGAGAGACGACTTGAAACTGATTTTACAAACCATTTTAGCTGAACACCAAGTCAAGA
>CAEFZX010003242.1:0-12684 GCA_903066825.1 Alfaro cultratus
TCAATAAACTGCCCCTCATCCATGTTAAATTGTGCACATATATGTGTATAACAGCATAATAAAAGTCCAAAATACAGCTGTAGAAAACAACTTCCAACCTTCTGCATGTAACCCAAATAGTTCTTTTGGTGAGAGTTCACAAGCATTTTATATAACATGACTAGCAGATGTGACCTTATTGTAATTTTTCCATCACAAGACATTACTTTAAGCATATAAAAAAAAAGAATTATTTTTGCATCTGGTTAAAGGCTTGTAAAGAAAACCAAATTGTGATTGCAATAAAGCTACTTTTTAGGATAAAGCAACAAGAACTATTTTAGCTCAGCCTAAGGAAAAGATTATGGTTTGGTCCCAAAAATGAGAGCTGCTGCAAGGCCACATCATTAAGAAATTCGAAATGCCTTCCCCAACATTGGTTGTTTGTCATTTAAATTCCCGGTTCAGCTCATCTTCTGAACAGATTGCATTGTTTGCTTCCTACTCTCAGATCAATGTTTCCACAGTGTCCCGATTTGTAAATCAGTGTCTTAATATTGCCCATCTGTGTTTGTAAATTCAGATTCAAACAACATTTGGTGTTTGTGGATTCACTTTAAAATTTTGAATTGCTAGATTTTTTTTATACAGTGATAACAAACTTTCAGCCTTTCTGATTGGTCACCATAATCCTGTTACGTTTTAATCCAGAAAAAAAAAGTTGATATTAGTGCTTCATGAGTCTCCTGGCTCACATTTACAGCCCTTACTGTCCAAAACAGCAATGCAAAAGTCTCTGTTGAAAAGAAATGGCCAGTCAGATGGTTTATATATTTCATTTTATCATCTCTCAATATGGGACACTGCGACAAGACTAATCTTTCCATTTATAGACCGACTCATGCATTTTATTTTCCTGAATCTGTGTCAGTGAATTTGAGCTCTGCTCAGGGAGTTTTTTTTTTTTTTTCTTCACTTCTAGATCAGTACTTCAAGCTGTTAAAATTTCATGACTGTTGTCACTGTGTGACAAAGAGCAACTGTTCTTTTATCTTTGATGACTCTTGCTGCTGAAGTGAGAATATAAAAACAACAAGAGCTTAGTTGTGGCCAGGGAGCAATAGCAAGCTGCCAGGAGTCGTGAGGCATGATGCCCAATGTGATGCTTGTGAACTGATCAGCTGGCTTTTAAAAAGTAAAATCATCAAAAAACAACAACAAAAAAACTCTAAATGAAGCCAACTGTATGTAACTTACCAGTAGTTATTAATATTTTGCAAGCTTATTTCTGTAAGTGTGTTTTGGTTTTGATTTTATTTTCTCAATGGATCTTCTGTCTTGCTTGGCCAGGCGCCTGCTCCGACTCATATTTCATCTCGGGAGCTGTGATCCATGTCAGGGGAGAATCTCTATTTTAGCAGGCCCTGTGTCAATACAGTAAATTTTTCCAGGGGCACGCACTCTGTGTCAGATCGATTTAAACTAACATAAACAACCGAGTTCTTTCTGGTATTTAGGAAAGGTCATTAACTTGGGAGAATCATTCTGGATTCCCAGTTTGGTTGGAGATAATAGGAGGCAGCTTAGATATTGATCTGCTCTCATCAACAGAGTGCTTTTCTCTGAGAGCCTACTCTGTTTTTCTGGACACCCGCACGTGTGATATGAATACAAATGCACGGAAGCACAAATCCCCTCATCCTCATGCAAATAAAGTAAATTAAAAGAGGAAATAACTAAACAGACTAATTAAAAACCTCAGGGTAAACCAGAGGTCAAGGCTTTTTTTATTACAATTATTTTAAATCCAAATATAATTCTCAATTTTTTCAAACATGATTAATAGGTTTATAACAATTACAGCAGTGGAGAAGACCAATCATATCTCAGGCTGATGGCAGCAGCCTGAGATCAAGCAACAGTTTTTGCTCCTGACTGATTTTCAAGGACAGATCGATGCTGATGTGCCAGACAGTTAAATAAATGTCACTGTAAATATATGTTGTTACATGTCATGAAAGAGCATCCACAGAAGGAAGGACAAAACTTTGCAGCAGCAGCTGTGGGTGTTATTTAGTGTAATTTCATATTTTTATTCTTAAGACTTGGATGGAGATTAAATGCAAATGAAATTGTGTGTGCAGGTTTTTCATTTCAAGATTACACAGAACTAATGTGTACTAATATAAAAATGACTTCTTTGAAGCATTTTAGCTCTTTTTTTCTTCCTTGTGTACTCAAAATAGAAACCAGTTTGAGAAGATTTTACCTTTATGACTTGTATTTTCCAGCTGGAGGTAGTAGCAGATCAGCAGAGGGGTACACAAGCTCAACAACAGCAGTTAGATAGGCTGTAGGGGATTAAAATAATGCTCAGTTTGTAGAGTGGCATTCAGTGTGTGCCAAGAAAATGCCCCGTACCTTTATACCACCAGCAGGAGTTTGAACTTCTGATGCAACACTAGCTGGACCTAAATTTCAATGTTGCTTATACCAAAATCCCCAAAAAGGAAAATGTTTTTAATATAATTTTTTGCTAAATTATGACATCCTTGTGCTGCCCTTTATATGTACGTCAGTCCACCCCCTGGGCAGGAGTTCTACTGAACGCAGATTATTATTTTTTTATTTATTTTTTTTCTGTTCAAGTTGCCAACCCACCTTGTTGGTGGGTGTGTTGCTCAAATTCACGCACATACATTTACCTGCATTTGGCTGGTGGCATGTGCCAATTTCCGCCGCTGGTTGGTATTTTTTGTAATCAGGTAACCTGCAGGAATGGGCAGATTGGTTTTGTTGTCTCACATTAAACTAAAGCAGATTCTCTTGCTCCACATGAAAGGCGTTTTTGTCATTAGATTTCAGGCAGCATTCCATTCAAACGCTGTGCTTGACCTTTCTAGAATTGGCTTAAGCTATTTCATTTTGATCCCTTCAAGCTTCACTCTTTCTACTCATGGTGAAGACTAAATTGAAGAAGGCAATCATTAACCAAAGAGTAGTTCGCTTTTGAGAGGAAAAGCCATGAAACAATCCATATGAAAACTTGTTGGGCCTTTTTCATAGAGGAAAGTCTTGTGTTGCCAACCTGGCTTCTCCAAGTGATGAGATGGTATTTGTCATGTGAACTTCTCACCCCTTCACTTCTCAAATGTATCAAGCTCTGTAAGTCCGAATGTAAATATTTTATAAGCTTGTGCACTGAACTTCGTCATGGCATGGCCAGTAGCTGCTGAGACATATCACCAATAACTACAATTATTTTGACTTAACTGTGACATTTTAGGAATGTCTTTAGATACGTAAGTGGCAAATATATATTTATTTTCTAGGAAGCGTATTTGAAGATCATATGCCATTTCTTGTCAGATTCCAGCTATAATTGTCATACTGACCTTTTACGAGCAGCTATGCCGCATACAATTGATTACTGAGTATATGTAACTGTAAGTGAAGTCACAATGCTGATGAAATGTTGGACAATTTGCTCAAAAGGGCTTTTGTTGTGCAAACATTGTTAAATATTGCTTTATTGTCATTTTAGTAGGTAGAGAATAAAAATAGCAAGAGCAGAATCTATTTGCTGAAGTGGTTAAAAACTATTTTTGTTTATTTGTAAGCCAGTATTCTGTTTGCTATTTATTGGCCAGAAAATCCAGGGGGAAATCTTATTACTTTCGTCAGATTAATATGTCTTTGAACAACTTCCGAAAGCCCAGAAAATGATGCTGTGAATGTGTATCTTTCACGGCATCATTTTGAGTACTGAAAATGTACTCAAGGACAAGGATATTAATTTCTAGAAACATTTGTACCCTAACTGCATTTAGCTGTTATGAAACCTGGCCAACCTAATGTATTTAAAACACTTAACTCAAAATAAAAGGACAAAACATGTTTGCATGTGTAAATGTACGAACTTGCAATATATGAAAGAGCATGTGAGCTACTATTCTTATTGTTGTGAGATCATAGATAGGGTTGTGTTAAAAGGCTCTGCTGCAGCTTACATTCTACAAAATATATTTTATGCAATGCCTTTCTTAATGACTTTTCTCTTACCACTCACATATGGCTTTCGAAACCAAAAAGCCTCGACATGACTTTTCAGTCAATACCCTTAAACAGAAAATGTCACATTCCTCAACAAAAGGTGAGCCCAAATGCAGGCCTAAATAGAAAAGAGGCATTAAAAAAATAAACTAAACAACCATTCTTCTGCAAGGCAAACAGGAAAATGTAGATTTACTGAAAAATATATCAAAATGTGTTGGCAAAATAATGTCATGTATGAGAAGGATCCTGCAATAAATAAAGGCTTTCAACTGGTGTAGCGTATTCACTAAGTAATTAAGAAGTAACAAGCTTTAATCAATAACTAATTGTTGAAACCATTTGTGTCATGTGAGAAAGCCAAACTCAGCAAGATCTTGTTTCTGAACAGCATTTTTTGTTCAATTACAAATACGACTCCAGTAAATGGAGGCTGTATGGATGTACAGGGAAGTTTCATGCTTTTCTAAATACATTCAAGCTCAATTCAACTTCAACAGTCTATTCTTCACAATGATTTCCACTACTGTTATAACGTAGTTCCCTACTTTCTTTTTGGGGTGGAGCAGTGGTTATAGTGGGTTAAACAGGCGTCAATTATGGCCATCCCGAGTTCGATTCATGTCCTTGGTTCCTTTGCTGTATGTCTTTCCCCCCTTCTCTCTGCCCCTTTCCACTCAGATTTATGTCAAATAAAGGCCAGTAGTTCCAAAAAAATTTTTTAAAAAATAACCTTTTTAGTGGCATCATTTATAAACTCTAATAAATGGCAGTCTCTTACTTGAATCCTCTTCAAATTTATTTTACTTCAGTATATGGTCCCTAACCTTGGCACTCTTTAGCTTGTATTGCAGAGATTCATGGATGGAAGACAGTGCTTTAAACATTTTATGATGCACAGCATCCTGTTTTATGACCAGTAGGAGAAAAAAAGAAACTCTGAAAAAGTCTTCACTCAGCAAGAACAAAATGCAGTAGCGAGGTAATTATTCGACCAAACCTTTCACAGCCACTGTTGCTCACAAAATCTGGCCAGAGATGGATGATGATGACAGGAAAAACTAGGTCTGAGGATTGAGGGAGAATGATTGACAGCACTTCTCTTGGCATTCTAATTTCCATTTCCTGCTTATTCCCTTAACTAGAAGGCTCAGTCAAAGGTTCAAAACTCTCTGTGGCCTTGAGCATTTCTTGCTGCAGGGAGACTCTTTGAGTTCTTCTCATTTCAGAGTTTCTGAGAAGCCAGCATATGACAGTCCGCTCTCTCCCTTGGCTCCTGTTGGATAGTACATTGGACTTCCTCCGGGTCATCAGAGACCAGGCTACTGTCTTCCAGACTGTTTACCACCTCACTGCTGTCAGAGAGACACAGCACTCCTCTTGTGAAACTGGTGAACATAGTCCACTATATCGCTGCCTGCGGCGCCTCTTTGCTCACATTTCTCAATTCTTAAATGACGCGTTTTCAAATATCACAGGGAGACCTTCAGAGACAAAACTTGTGATGATCAGTAGTTTGACCAGTGGGGTACATGCTAGCTCAAGATCTAAATATCTGTTGGAGACACTTGCCTAAGGCTGCTTGTCAGTTGTCTTCAAGGAGTTTCAAGTGTGTTTAATTCTGCATCTCGTAATTCAAATCCTGCATTACAACATGCAGAATTCCTCCTATTTAGAAGGACTTTTACTTGTATACAATGCAGTGAACAAGTATTTGCTTGCTTCCAGGTATCTGTTTTTGCTTTGTTTTTGTCATATTTAAATGTGTCAGATCATCACAATAAATATTTTCAACATTTTTCACATTCACATGCTACACATTGACACCTTAGGCCTCTGGAATCTTCCTCATGTCTTTGGGAATACATAACTATTGTTTTCCAAAGGTCAAAAGGTTTCTTTGACCTATGCCTTGTTTTTCCCAAGCACTGCAGAAAGTTTTTCTGTGCGTTCAGACCCTACAATACTTTTCACCTCAAGGAATCTTAATATATTGATACATACAGTACATACATAAAACTTAAGCAGGAACCCCCCCTAAAAGCCCTGCTATTAAAAGCCCTGCAATTCATGTTTAAGTCTTCATTCCACTTGATGCAGACTTATAGCTATGAAAGATGACTTTGTACCAGAGCCCTGCATTGGGATTGATGCAAATCCCGTGGTAGCAGGTTGTTTTAATATTACCACAGGCAGCAGTGGATGGCTTAAAATAGACACCAGGTCCCAAGATTGTTGGAAGGATGGAGAGGACAACTGAGGTTGGGAATAAAATCATGACTGGAGTCTAGAGAAAAATAATATGTATAATTGGACAATCATAAAACTATGATTAAATATTTAAACAACATAAAAAAACAAATAAAAGATAAGCAATCATCAATTGCATATCTTTACAATCAAATAATGAAGCTCTGTATAACATTTTACACCTAGTTAACCACATGTTGAAGTAGCATAAGCTAAACTCTAAGCACATATAGATATCCTGCAACACAGATTGTTCACACTATTTGTAGGCAAGATAATGTCCGTCCCAAAAATCTAAAAATCAAACTTTTGACAGCTAAAAACACGGAGCAAATGTGTTTTCCATTGGACTAATTTGTGGCCACTCTGTTCAGGGAAATTAGTGTTGCCACTAAAGCCTGAAGTTATTACATGACTCAACAATTGTGTCCCAGCTCACAAAACAAGCATCTGTTTGATAAGGAATGACAACTGGTTGAATGGCTGCTGGTGGCACCTTGTAACTATTGTGGGATTTCCTTTGTTTTATTGGCATAAATGTAATAACTATGTGTTGTGAGACTTATGTTCCTAATATAAGAGCTGTTGGCTAATCCTGCATATTTCACAGGACAATTCAAAAGTTTGACAGTGATGAAAAGATTAACAGAAAACAGCGCTGTCTGGTTGGGAGTCCTATTTTGTTGGACTAAAACACATAAATTTAGCATTTTCTTCTGCCAGATTACTGTCCTTAACCAGTTTCATATGACAGACTTTATATTATGTTTTATGAAACATTTTTGTGAAAATATCTTACTCATGTAAAGCTCATGTAATATATGTTATTGAATTATTAATCAACCTACTCTGTAGTCCTGTAGTGGTCTTTATGGAATGAAAGGTGAAGAAGCCTCAAGTACACTCTGTTAGTTCACTAGTGTATTCTACAGAGTGGATGGAGGGATCTCTATTATGCTAAGCAACTGATACAACATTATTCTTCTTACAATTAGTTGTAGAGGCTCCAGAGCAGAGCAGTTCCTACAACAGAGCTTGTCCTTTATTGTAACATTGTGTACCGTCTCTTTTGTGTCATTGGGTGTGATGGTGCTCTAATAGATTGTTGCAAAGAAGGATGTACACTTCAAATACAAACTTATAAAAGACATGTGACATTGTGCTTCAAACACAAAAATCTTAGCTTCTTCAAGAAAGAGCAGATGTTCAGTTGCTTCTTGTGATTTCACTAGTCTTTTGTCCAGGTGAATACCATGGCAACTACTCCTCTACGGTACTCCAATTCATATATTTAGACTTTAGAAAGTAAAAAAATATGTAAAAAAAAAAAAATGAAGTGAAGAAAAGCTGCTGCTCTAAACTCTGACCTCCCTAATATGAAGAGCACTGGAAAAAATGTGTGGAAAGGTGACATATCTGGGATAAAGTTTCATAAAACCCATTAAACCATTGTAATTACATGAAGCATTTTCTACTGTCAACATCACAATGTGTGTACTTATAGCTGCAGTATGTAACTTTTACAAATATATATTTTTTTTAATTAGTTAAAACTCACTGTCGTCACAGTATGGTATGAGACAGTCTGGAAAAAGTCGAGCTCTTTCACCTTCTCCCTTTGGTAACTGGAAACAATCAATCAGATCCAGGAGGCAGGTCTTAGCGCTGTCAATCACCCGCTGTGTGGTGCTGCTCATCCCTCTCTCCTTACACCCATCTTGCTTTCTGCTGTGCTGCAACTATAAAAGCCTGTTGTGAATACTCAGCTTAGTTAACATGTTTCCTGTAATAGTAAGTGGCTTCTCCGCCATTAGTACTTTGAGCATTGAGTACGTGAGATTGAGTGCTAAGACCTTCTTCCTGGCTCTGATTGGGTGTTTTTGGTCGGGAGCCATGCATTTTTTCAGGTGCTGGTAATAGAAGGTGGAGGACATCAATCTTTTCACAGACCATCTATCTCATAGTATCCTTTCACAACATGGCGACTGCTTTAACAAACATACAAATAAATTTTTTTTTCAAATAATAGTTTCATACTGGAGTTAGCTAAACTTTGCTTATTCCCAGATTTTTTTCTAAAATATTTGAAAGAATTTTGAGCTTCGGAGGCTGCTAAAGCTGCTTGACATACTATTTGCTGGTATTTGCAAAGCAGCCAATTCAGGAGCGCCACTCATCTACCTTGGCGCTGATTGACTTTACCCAATCGGGAGCCATCTCAGTCATTGGCAGGACTCTTCACCTGCCTTGTCTGCCAGAGGTAGTCAGACGGCCTGGTGGTGGTAATTGTATGGCAACCTCACTTTTGTCAGTCTGCCCGAGGGCAGTTGTGATTACAATGTAGCTTACCACCACCCCTGTATAAGTCTGAGCTTTTGCAGCAGCACTTAGATGGTTTCTGCTGTGTGCATAAATATATATTAAGGTATATTTGGTGTAGATAGATTTTTTTTTTTTTATATTGAAACCTTCATTTTTGGCACTAACAGCCATGTGTCACTTCAAGTCAAATCAACCCACTTTCTTATTGAATTTTAACTTCAGCATGCTATTTTCTCTGTCTGTCCATGAGTTGCTGCAAAGTCATTCAGTGACTTACAATTTGTGTTTGCAGCCAGATGATCGGATTTACCCAATAAAGTGGTCAATGACTACTGACATACTACACAGCTTTTTTTTTAACCCTGAGTATTTTAGGTAATTAGTTGTACTGTAAGCAGTAGTTGTTCAGAGTATAGAAAAACTGTGAGACTAAGGTGTTTTGCAAGTTTACCTACTACCGACACATACCAGACACACAACTCTTAAGACTGATCTATTAGGTCGTCAATAATCCTAGTAGTTGTGGAGGCATCCACTTGTATTTTCTGTGCTCCTTACATAGCTGTGCAAGCTGAATTGCATTAGACCCGCTAGATAAATCAAAGGACATGATTCTAACACAGCTACCTACTTTGTTAAGCTTAGAGCAAGCTCACTGAATCAGGTACGCAATGGCATCTTGCAGCCTCAGGATGAAAGACAAACTGCATTAGGTCCTGAGAGGCAATTATATGCTCACTTGTTTAACTGTGTGAAATGACATGTAGGCCAGAGAACAAATTCTTTACAATTTCACATACACATACAATATCTAGCCTTTATATTGATTTCAATACAAAATTGCATAAAATAAAGTAAGGTGTTTTTTTTTGTTTGTTTGTTTGTTTTGTTTTGCATTGGAAAATTTGTGAAACCTTGTTTTCAGCCAGTGGTGCTTTTAGTAGTTTTGCAAGTTGTTACATGATATGACATGATTTGTAATACCCTGCAGATCAGAAAGTGATTCAGGGTAGGAGAAATCCAAGATGATCCTGCAGACTCTGTAGAAATGTAAATAATTTCTAAAGCAGACAAGTCAACATAAAGAAGTTATAGAGGTTATATTTGTGTATTAAGTGAGTATACCGTACTTGGTATGTCTATTCTCACTGCCCAGCAGCATTTTTCTTAGTATCAACAATTGCTTATAAAGTTGAATTGAAGGCTGTTTAAAATGCATTAAGTGCTTTTAGGCACAACTCCTCTGTTATGTTTACATCACTGCTCATTGTCATGACATCCATTGCACATAATCAGTTAAAAAAGATAAATTCTTACGACTTTCTGGAGCCTCTAGAATACTCCATATTGTCTTAACTTTTCCTAGATCAACAGTTTTCAACAATCAATTGAAATCCTGGGGTTCTTATTGGGGACTGACCACAGGATGTTTAAAGCACATACCAAATAATGGAATTGATAGAATCATAGACAATATTTAGCATCATGTTTTTTATGCGTGTTGAAGTACTTTTGATTTCTTTGAACAACACTTCCTATATCTTTTTTTTTCCCTTCAAAGGTCAAAGCTGAATAATTAATGATTTTGAAAAGCAATGTGAACTTGGCTTCCAAAACAAGTTCACATTGTTTTGGGAGCATTCTGAGTACTGATTTGACACAGCTCTGTCACATTTTTAATATTTTTTTTATTCCTCTAAAGAAGTTTTCTTGCTTTATCTTAGTTTCCCTTTTTTTACATTGGCAATGCTACAAAATCCTAAAATATTCTTTCCTCTCCCACAGAGGACGTTGCTACAGAAATGTAAGTGCCTGTTTCACAGTTTGTTTGGCAGGTGTCGCCTTCCTTAACTATCCTGCCATGAAAGACATTTGATTGTTCCCATTTAATAGGCTGCTTGGCTCAAGCAAGGAATAAGCAGCTGCCCGCACTTCACAACTTTTGACAAATCAGAGTAGACAGAATAAATTGTTAGGGAGAGGATCACCCTAAATGTGCAATCTGTAAAGCTATTCTGTAAAACATTACCACAAGGGTATTTGCTTTATAGCATTAACACCTGGAGTACTTTTTCCTTTCTACAGACAGAAAGTCAACTAGCTGCCAAAAAGTACTAAACCAGAGTTATTAACCATCACTATACAAGCACAATGTGTTAAATGTATGCTTTTATAAACATCAGTAAAGCTTCATTTTGTCTTAACAAGGTCAGGATATTTGGTTCGTTAGCCACAAAGACTCATCTATTTGTGTAACATCTACATAAAGGGCCTAAGTGAACGTGAGTCAGAGAAAACTTTTCTAATTTGTCTGAATGCCATATCAACAAAGAGCTAACTTAGTCAGCACATTACCACTTCTGTGAGAAAAGTTCTAACATGCACAAAAAAATCAAGATACACCAGCTCAGCAAAACATAAATATTAACATTAAACCTCAATATTTCTTTGATGAGTTGAAAGCAACACAAAGGTTTTCTTTAAAAGTCGTCTTTCCTTGCAAGATCGTACATCAACTCTCTGTTTCATCTTTAGATTTAGACTTAAATGAATTGAAAGGCCTGTCCATTCCATTTGACTAACATTTGAATAATGCATTTTGTTTAAGTTTTTTAATGTTACAAAATTGATCTTATTTTAGAGTCAGTCAAAGTATTTATATTTTTGTCATTTTGTGGGGAGTCATGTTCAAACAGAGATGCATTTAAGGTCTTCTGGTCTTTGCATAACCAAAAATGAAAATCTTTTCAGATTCTCGACACAGTGTTGATCTTGTTCTCAGAACAGCCTGATCATTTCGGTATTGTTCATGGACAGGATCTCAATGTGTGGATAATGAAGTTCTGTCGGTTACTTTGAGCAATTTATTTTGTACTGAAGCAGTTTGCTGGTGGGTGTGAAACAGCTGAGATGAGAAAGTACCCTGTAGGGGAACGTTCAAATGACTAAGTTTGATTGGGTAGGAAATGCTGGAAAAAATATCCCAATAGGGGTTTCTTTGACTATTTTTGTGTTCTAACCAAATTGGGCTTTCCCAAGAAGCTGCCCAGTATGTTCCCACTTTAAAACACTGGACTCAAACTACACAAGAATTTGTTTACTTTGCAAGAAAACCCAAGCCCACTTTCTCAGGAAGAACAGAGATGGCCTTCTTCCACACCAGAGTTCAGATGAGAGTTAAAATATGTTCAAATTAAGTAACATTAGGTAACTAAATCTAATTTATGTACACTGAACCAAATAGCTCTGAATTAAAGTCCTAATTTTGAGGCTGTGGTTCTCCACCTACTAAAGGTGAACTGCATGATTCAGATTTGGAGTCAGTCTTTGCTTCAAGTGGAAGAGTTTAAGTACAGGATTCTTATTCTCTAGTTCTGGAAGAGGATATGGAAAGACAAGGTATCTGCTTTAATGCTCAGGTCCACTATGGTGTAGGAAGAGTTCAGCCAAAAAGTAAACCTCTCCGTAAATACTACTGTTGGTTACAATCCTACATAAAAAACGATTTCAGCAACACAATTAATGGCCTGGATCTCAGCATTCAGAATTTCCTGTTGATACAATATGGACATACACACACACACACACACACACACACACACACACACACACACACACACACACACATATATATATATATATATATATATATATATATATACACTTAATAATGCAATTATTTTTTATGATTTGGATGACCAAAAAAATGTGAGTTCTTCTGCATGAAAAGGAGTCACCCGGAGGGGTTGAACTCAGAACTCTCTGGATAGACGATATATCAGGAGTCCTCAAATCCACATCTCAACCACCAGTGTCCTACAACTTTTACCTGTGTCCCTGGTCCAACACACATGACTCCTATAGCCCTATAGCTAAATCACGTATTCAGTGCAGTCAAGTTCTCCAGAGCCCTGCTATTTAACTCCGGTGTGTTGAAGCAGAGACATATCTAAAAGTTCTTCACCTGGATTTGAGAGCCCTTGCTATGCTGTGTCACACACACACACACACACACACACACACACACACACACACACACACACACACACACACATATATATAATTATATGGGGGGGTGCG
>CAEFZX010003244.1:0-14411 GCA_903066825.1 Alfaro cultratus
TTCACACACTGTTTTGTTTGTTTTATATATATATATATATATATATATATATATATATATATATATATATATATATATAAACGTGTGGTTTTGTGGGATTCCTGTTTAGAAAATGTAGACCGGAGTTGTGAGTGTGTACAACCTAGTGTGTGTTTACGTGCAAACTGAAGTTCACTTCCTACCTAAAGAGTAAACAGTCTCACCAGCAGAGCAGCGCCATCTGTAAGTACTGCTGGGGACTGAACACCAATGACAGGACACGCCTTCTCTGACTGACAGCTGACATTGTCCCTGCCCCTGCTGGGAACAAATTGGTCATGCTGGATGATGATGGGGTGACTGGTGTGTTTCTTTGTCCGTGTGCATGAATGTGTGTGTGCGCGGGTGCTGTTCTTCCATCCTGCGCATATTTTTGACAGCTGGCTATTGTCGGTAGGCCTCTGTCAAAGATGTCATTTATCAACACTACACTCAGTCAAACCTTGATCATCACTTTATGGGAGTGAGACGGAAGCAGCAAAGCACCAACACAAAACTGTTTTCAATCACATTGTGTGAAGATTTGAAGTCTTGAGAGTGTTTGTTGTTTATAGCAGCATGGCAAGCCTCACATCTGTGGTTTTTCTGCTTAGCAGCCAGTTCACATTAATGTTTTATAGTCACCAGCATCTTGAAGCTGCGTGGTTTTCCTCTTATTTCCCACGTCGACATTCAACTCTGCTTGAAAGATCTGTCTCAGGACTCAGTGACGTTTCTCCAAATATTTTGATGTTTGAAGAAAAAAAAAAATTACTGACAGACATTGCAGCATGCTGCTTGGATTAATTAAAGCAGAGCTAACTGTGGTGCTATTGATCAAATCCTGTCACCTGATGAGCTGAATCAGAAAACCAAATGCAGATCACACTGGGCCAAATTTGTGTTAATGTGTTTGAGCGAAACAAATCTTTTTTTTTTTTTTTTTTTTTGTTAATTAATCCAAAGTGCAGGAAAGTGAACTTTCCCACTAGTTCTCAGATTCAACTTGCATCAGGATTTTGATCTCTGGTCAGAAATACAGAAAACATAGAAAGATGGCGATGCCTTCAAGGCTTCATGAAGAGTACCAATACATTAGACAGCTGTGAGAAACGCCGAACTGTTTTGTAAGCAACACCGAGCTGAGAAAGTTGCCACAGTCAGTCGCAAGGATGTGAAGCGGCCAGACGGTGGAGAGGAATCGGGGCAAAGGGCCCAACTATCTCATTGAAGTTCCCAGTATCCATTTGGATTGTGGGAAATGAAGGAATTTGTCACGAGAAATGTATGCAGTTGATGATTATGATACTGTCTGATGACGGTGTGCACGAGTCTGCATGACTCACAGAGTATTGTGCGTATGGGTTCATAGGCCATCTGCACTATATGGGCTATGAACCCATAATCTCTGCATATGGGCTATGAATAATAGCCCATATTGTTCATAGCCCATACACCCGAGTATGTGGGAGCCTTAAGCCATAGGTGCAAGATAACCAGTCCTAAAAAGAATTTGAATATGGAAATATTAGTTACTTAATCACTAATTAATGTTAGTTAATTCTGCATTGTAATAGAAAGTGATATTAAGGCAATAATTCACCAAATTGATTAGGAAATACTCTTTACGTTTACGTTGTCTTCCAGACTGTAAACATAGATTCATCAATTATCAGTAATAGCTTTTCTGAGTGCGCTCAGATACATGCAGCCGATTATGTGCGATGTTTTGTCCCAAAAAGTACTTGATGATGGAAGAATGTTTTTCCCTCGCTCAATTACTTGGCTACTTTGAAAGTGCAGAGCTGAACATTTTGCTTCAAGTAAGCAATTTTGATGACTGGAGACAGAGTTCTGCCATGGTACAATAGTGGACCAAGGGGCCACATCCATTATGTTCCAGCATGCCTGTGTGAGGGCTCCTTTGTCCTTTTGCACAATGGACACACTCAAAAGGGAGCACAAGCAACTTTTGAGGGATATTCTACCTCATCTTCTGGAGATATTTTTTTCTTCTTTTTATGTCAGTGTTCTGAATACGGACTTCATTCCGCTGATTGTGTGAGTGTTCATCATTGTGATTTTTTTTCTTTCCATTTGACTTCTTGCTTGCAGAATCCTCAGTTTTAGGTCAAAGTTAGTGGCTCCCCATCGCCGCTGTAAAGGCCCACCCCACTTGTACTTTTGAAAGGAGGCATTGCGGAAACGAGGAAATGACCTATGCTTATCCACACTACATGCTAGCTGTGCTCAAACAATCAGCATAGCATTAGTAGAGCCGCTGAATAGAGCCATCATGGCTGCCTAACACTGGGGAGCCAGTGATCTGCCTATGGGCTTTATAGAAAGTGGAGGTCCTGCGGAGCTGGCAAGAGCCGGAGTGGAGGCCAGGAATGGGCGCTTGTAGAGAATCTTTTGACGTTCTCTGGCCCAAACATCTCCTGTTTTTCATATCTGCTCATCTCCTTTGTCACTACAGCTGTAATTTCTGTGCATTCATGTATTATCATATTTAGGTGTTTTCCTCTTTAAGTTTAGCCCTGCTTTAATCTGCAGCAGGAAGGAGATAGGCATACCTTGCCAGGGGAGACCTACGGAAGGCTAAGCAGTCTTTCATTGTCCCCAGAGGTGGCGTCCATGGGTGCTCTTTGTCCAGAGCTTTCACTGTGATTAGACCATTTGAGTCGACAATTCACTTAAGACCTCCTTTCTTTCTCCTTCCTGCTCTGTTTTTCTCTCACAAGATGCTCTCCTCTTTCCACCCACTATCCCCTTACTTTCTCACACACTCTTTCAGGGTGTATTACCTGCTCATGTAATGCAGTTAAGCTCAGCTAGAAGCCTTTCCTCGCAATACCACTTAATTGCCCATGTGGCAGGTGAGGTAAATGCACGAGGGCCGGCGCAGGGTGGTGACCACAGATGGAGGCGGGGGAGACGGAAGCTGAACAAGGAGAGGACGGGGAAGGTGAGCGAGCAAGAGTGAGGACGACAGACACTCTGCTGTTTCACTGTGTTGGTCACAATCTGACTTTGATTAAGTGATTTATACAAATTTAGTAACAATTTAATAGAGGGATAAATCTGTGATGCTTGGTGTTTGTTGGACCTTCAAATATCGTTCACGTTTCTACCGTCTAGCTCTTGGTTTGAGATAAAGGTAAGTAATCTGGAGGTTGTCTTCAAAACACACCAATCTGCCTTTATCTAAGCCACTCTTTTACAGCTCTGGCTACATGTCCAGGGTTTTAGTCCTGGGAGAAGATGAACCTACACCCCAATCTCGAGTCTTTTGCAGCCTCTTAACAGGTTTTCCTCCAAGATTGCCTCGTGTCTAGCTCCATCCGTATCCTCTTAAACTCTTACTGCTTCCCTGTCACTGTTGAGGAAAATCCTACCCACAGCATGATGATGTGTTCACAATGACGTGCAGTGTTATTTTTTCCCTTTACACACAACATTTTGCATGTGTTTGAAAAAGTTAAACCAGATGACCTTCTTCCACATTTTTGCTGTGACTCACACGTGACTTGTGGTAAAGTGTAAACAGGACTTACAGGCTTTCTTCGTGCCAACTCTTCCATAATGACAAGATTTGTGAAATACATGCTACCTTGTCAACTGATTCTGAGCTGCAGAGCTCTGCAGATCCTCCAGAGTTACCTCGGGTGTCTTGGCTGCTTCTTTGAGTTCAGGTTAGGCTTGCATTAGTTCAGTATATTAATTTGTGCGATGTTCAAAGCTTAGTATATTGTTTTATAGCCCAACTTTGCTGCTGTTTCCTTGACTAGAACCCAGAGTTTGTATTGTAACGTGACAAAACGTGGAAAAGTTCTCGAGGTATGAGTAGGGCTATGCACGCCACTTCAGTTGGCAGAGGACAGGGGAAAATATAACACTACTAAGAAAAGAGGAAGGAGGGGAGGAGGAAGGGCAGAAGAAGGAGTTGACATTGCTCCTGGGTTAGTGCTCCAAAATGGAGTGCTAAAATCATTTCAGCTCAGATAAAGCTCTGGCAGCGGCCGGGCGGCCTCGGGATATCTGCTCTGCTCATCTGCCTCTCCAGTGAAACGGCTGCACACGGCCAGCCTCAGGGTGGCCCGCAGTTCGCGCATAAACATGCTAAAGCTCATAAAGAAACAGATGCAAATAAACAGACTCTTAACTTGAATGCAACACAGGCACTGCTTTGCCACATGTGCTGACATCCACTGGCATCTCAGAGTCAATTTGTTGCTCCGCAGTTTGTTTTGGTTTAACCAGAAGAAGCAAAGCCTAAGGGTAATTCTTCCACTTCGGAACCTTTAGAATTAGCTCTCTGCCACCACTACTCCACCTTCATGCCGTCACTGCTCACACGCTTTAAAATCATTAATAGAATTTGCTCAAAACTCACTAAATCATTTTCTTTTCTTTTTAAACTTCTTGCCTAAACTTTCCTGCTCAGATATCTTCATAACATCCCCAAAATCAAGACTCAAACGTTTACCCTTGTAGTCTCAAATCTGACTAAGAATATTCATCTGGTTTGACTTTGCTTCTCATTCTTGCCAAATAGGAACAACTTTCAGATTTAGGAGAGAATCAATAGAAAAGTCAGATAAATGTAAATAAAAATGTTTAGTTTAGAACCAATGACAAGGATAAGGGGTTGTTCAAGGAGAAAGTTGTTCAATCCAAATGCAGATATATATGTTTTATCTTATCAGGAAAATGTGCTTGTAGTGTCAGGCAGAAGCTTACACAAATGCCATATCATCGACAAGAACGCTGAATTTATCTTTAGTTCTTAATGATTTTCTTAGGTTATTCCACAAAGAACTTTAGTGACTTAAAAATAAAATCCTTGTAAAGTTATTGCCACTAACAGCCTGAATACATCATGAAAATCCCAGGATGATCATCATCAGTGAAGGCAAACGTCTGACGGACATTGCATTTCTGCAGGCAATGGTTCACCTAATATTTACTGAAAGTTAACTGCGAGACAAAGAGTCCAACAAAACAGCAAACTGCAGCGATTGTTCAGTAAGGGAACAGAACAAATAAAACTCCCAGGTGCCTTGTGTTTTTTTTGTGTTTTTTTTACGACATGTGTTATGTCTGTGCATTGCAAATGCAAAGACAAATGAGCGAATGCAAAGCAGTGTGGATCCTTGCTTTTCATCCTCCCAAACCAATGGGATGCAGAACAAAAACGCCTCTGGATCATGTCCTACCCACAGACCCTGTGGGGAAATACTGCTGTTCACTCTTGGCGGATCAAAGCAAACTCCAGTTATTGTAAGTGAACTGCGAGACATTCTGCCAGAGCAAATTATACTTTAGCTCTGAATAAAGTCTAACAACCCACACACGTACAGAGGTTAAAAACATCTGGTACCTGCTGAATTAAACCAGACTGTGATTATAAATTCTCTTACTAATTGTTAAAAGCGATTTGAAATGGTATAATTATTCGTACAAAATACATTTTAGGTATGTCTTCTAGGCCAGACTTCAATGAAATCTCTGCAAATTGTAAACAGTTACAATAAATCCGCACCTGACAGTCTGACCCTCACCATCTTTTCCAACCAAAACAAATCTGCCTCTCTCAAATTTTACTCTTCACTCTTCTCTTTGCTCCCTCTAATCTCTCCTTATTTCTTTCTGTTCTCTTTTTTTTTTTTTTCTGCTCCTCCTCACTGAGATAGAAAAATCGGATTCTCATGTTTAAAGCATCAGTGTAGTCTCTGGGCAGATTTCTGAATCAACAAAATTCTCCCTTTCTCGCATGGCTCCCTCTTTCAATGCCATATCTTTGCTGCGTATACTTAGTCCAACTGTGTGTATGAAAGCCCAAATTTAATATGCAAATAATCAAAGTGTATTCATCTGTTTTTTGTTTTTTTTCTTAACTAAAAATGACCCACATTGTGTTTTTATTGTGCTGGTTTGAGAAATAATTTCTAAATCCTGCTCTGGTTAAACAAATTGGTGCATCAAAGAGGCCAAACTCTGGTCTCTGAGATCAGGAGCTTAATGAAAACATTGAAAAAAATGTTATGAAGTGAGTAGTCACAGGTATTCCTGCTCAAATAGAGATGCACAGATAAGCTGGTCAATCTTCATCTTGACCAGCAAGTTAGAAAAGTGTATAAGATCCGTTTCTGATCAGTGGGTGCACCATACAGTACGTCTGCATCATCAACATCCTGTAGCGCAGAGCTGCTCATTTCCATTTATTTGACACCCTGAAATTTCTACTTAATTCCTTTTGACTTCCTTTCTCCTTTCATAATTATTTGCATAATAAAAGTAAAGTACGCTGTTTCTTTAAGGCGACACCCCGTAATCTGACAAGCGTCCAACCCAGTGGGCCAATCAGTGAGAGGAACTCTTCAAATCTCGTTGGCCGTTTTCTCACGTGTTTAAGTGTACAGTCTTTGCTCTTTGCTTTTGTCTCTTCCCATCTCTTCTCACACCATGTTCTTCTTTCTCTGGTTTGTCTCCTTCCTCTCTGTAATTGTGTTTTTCTGCCACTTCTCGGTGTCTGTTCTTCAGGAACCCCTAACTTCCACCTTTTATTTCCCTTTGCTCAGACAACTCGCTCTGCGCCGAGAACGGTTGCGCACCAGATTCAATTTCATCAAGTGTGCACTCTTCTACGTTTATTTGTTGTCCCCAAGAAGTGCAGAGCGTGATGGGGATGGGTGTTGAAGGAAGCCGGTTGGTGAGCGATGCGGCGGCCCGAGCTCGGCCCGTCTGCTTCGGCTGCAGCCGAAGTGCAGGCCGAGCTTTACTCACACAATTGAATCAGAACAAAAAGCACTCTATGTCCAAAGGTTTATCCTCACTTTATCCCTGCTACAAAATAGGTTTTTGTGCCTCTTTGGAAAACAGAATCAACATTGTAGAACAAGATTTGCAGATTTTACTTTTGTTTTTAACATAAAATAGTATTTATGCTATGAGATACTCATGGCATGACTTTCAAGTATTCTTAGAGACAAGACTATTTAACATTTTGATTATTGCTTTTATAATAATTCCTTCCATCACCTTCATTTATTGTTTCTTTGATTTTATCATATAGATTAAGCAAAATATGAAACAATCATGTTTATTTCACATTGTTTAACTTTTGCTGCTCTGCTTTATAACAGAAGTCACACAAACTGATATTAGCTAGTTTTCTTGTCAGCAACAGGTGGTGGAGGGGCAGCACTGTTTCACTCGATGAGCGACAGACGCAGCTCTCAACCTGTGGTACTGGCATTACTGTCGCTGCTGTTTTTAGTGGCTCTTTAAAAAAAACGAAGTCGCTGGTAGTTACTATGACATAACAAAAAAACAAATTCAACCCTGTTCCACTTTCAACTTTGAAAACCACTTGGATTTGTTGCCCACTGGTAGCACCGCAAGCTAGCAACAATGTTGTTGTCTGAACTTGTACTAATATCGTAGAAACTTTTGGAATAGCTTGATTTCTGTAAATTAAGAAGAAAGAAAGGAGGAAAGAAAGTAAGAGAGAAATAAAGGTAAAAACTAATAAAAGTTTGATCAAATCTGATTTTGAGGGTGTACTTGTAAAAGAGATATGGTGAGAAAGTCTAAAATGTGAAACTGGAAATAAAACTAGAAGGTTTGCAGACCAGTAATCTCTTAACCTTTTATATTTAAATAACTGCGACTACAACAATAAAGATGGTTGGATAAAAGAACTAGAAAGACGCAAACTCCTTTCAAATGAAATCGGTTTAGTTTTTGCTGCTTGTAAAGCAAACACTTCATTTACAATAAAGCAGAAAATAGTTTCTCTCGGTTTTATTAAGCAGATAAAACAAAAAACAAAGGAACTGTAATGACACAAAAGCATAATCCTCAAAGCAGGATATTGTTATTGGAAGCAGGAAGCTGAGTAGCAGTCTAGTGGTCCTGATTTTCCTGTTGCTAAGCCGTTAGCTGATGGCAGCACTTCAGCAAGCCGGGCTGAATCTTTGCTAATGTTCAGAGCAGACAAATCAGGGCGTAGGGACACTCCAATGACCTCAGTTCCCATCACTATCCTGCACAGGGCTGTCTTTTATCGCAGCAATCCAGCGGAGTGCTGCGTATCCCCGTGGTGTACAGTGGATTGGAAGATGGAGAAAATGCAAGAAAACATGTTTTGCACCCCATAATGTGCAGCCTCAATATGAACAAATTTCCGTGTTTAAAGGATTGTAAACACACTCAGTCTTCGTGTTGCCGTGTCAATTGGTTGCTCTTGTTTAAAATACCCTGGGTTCTGCTCTTTAAGCTCACGTCGAAAGTAACAACAGCGAGATTAGATTCGGGGAGAGAGAGAGAGAGAGAGAGAGAGAAGAGAGAGTCATCCCGACAGGCAGGTAGAGAACAGATAAAATGTGAAGCAGACATGTATTTTATCTCGTTGCTTTTTGAGCTTTATGACAGAACCGGTCAGACGGAGAGACAGGCCGACGGAGAAACAAGCAGACAGTTACAGGGGCAGTTAGACAGGCAGTCAGCCCTGGCATTTGTAGCAGATAAGTAAGCTATCAGAGGAGGGGGATAAATAGCAGAGTAAAGATTGGTCCGAGCCCCCTCAGAGAGGTGTGGGGGGCCACGATGCAGGCGTGGTGGGCAGATAGCCCCCTGCTCTCATTATACTCTGCCTAATCCAAAACGATGTTTACTCAGAGAGAGAGAGGGAGAGAGAAGGGGCCACGCTTATCAAAGCCCCGCACAGTCCTGGGAGCGTGTGCTCGGGGGCCTGGCTGTGGGCGTGTGTGGGTGCGCGGAGGTGAGTGTGCGTTAAAATGAGCCTATTCCAATGGAAAAAAGGATCAGGAATGTCTCCAAGGCGGGCGCTGTTGGCTAGAATGTCGATGCTTATCACACGCTGCCGGGCTCTTCTGGTGAAAGGCGAAAAGGCTATCTAAACTGCTTATTCACAGCCTGTATATTTACCATTTCGGCAAGGCAGAGTCATCATTCTGTAATTGCTATTAATATTAACATGTTGCTGTTAGTAATTCAGTCTTTTGTGAGCCTTCACCTAATCTGATTTGCCGGAAGCTAAAGGTCCTTTAAATCTAAAAATAATTTAGACTTTCTGATTTTGAAATGCTAAAAAAAAAAACAACTGGTTATTGTACTTACTCTTCACCCTGTTGACTTTCAGCTTTTTTTTTTTTGCATCCAAACACTTGACTGCAGGTTGAGCCCACTTTATAGACTACATGGTATTCTCAAAAAAAAAAAAAAAAAAGCTAAAGAAACTTATTTTGGAGGTTTTGGGTTTTTGCATTGATTATCTGATGCATATCTAAACACTTAAGTTTTCTTCTTAAAAACAGAAAAAGATCCTCAGCAACAGACAAACACCTAGCCACAGGTACGGTTTGCCTGTCCAAAATACAAGTGCATCTTAATAAATAATAGTCTTGTACAAAATTCTGTTTTTTTTCTTTATAAATCAACTTAAAGAGTCAAAATCATGCTGTGTACATGAACTGCATAAAAAGTCAGGCAACATTTAGTTGTTGTTACCACAATTATTTCTATTTGTTAATTGCCAGAATAATGAGAGGGAACATTTTTATTTCCTTCTGTTAGAAAGTTGAATAAACCAAGATTAAAATGAATGGAGGAAGCTGAGATGAGGATGTAATGACTTTTATATGCTTTTGATGGGTTAATATCACAAAATCTGAGTTAAATTAAGACACCTGTAAGGTGTGCTTGTTCACATTTTGAAGCCAAATCCTTAGTTTTTTTGTTCTTTTTCTTTAAGAACTCCCTACTGCAGCTTTATGGAAGCCCAGATTGTTTTAATTGTTGCTTTCTGCTTCTATTACCAGCAGTAAAAACTTAGAGTCTTTGTGTAGAGACTCTATATACCATCCGAGTTTCATTTTTGGACCTGCATCGTATTTATACACCCAGAGTTCTGTGTTCTTTCATTATATTCTTGACAGAATATAACGCCTATTGGATTTCGGTTGTGTAAATTTCATGACTTGCATCACTACTCAATACAAAGTCACGAGAGCGGATAAATAAGCTGTTGAAATCAGAACTTTTATTTTCTGTCTGTTGTGACTGAAGTGGATGAGCTTAATGTAGCCATTTCCTGTATTTTCACATTTCGCCAAGTTCTTTAAATAATGCAATCAGAAAATCAATCCTGTCACAACTTTGTGAGCTGCAGTTATTTCTGTTTAAGAAGTTATTACCAAAACATTTTTATTTTTCTGTTTATTTGTCATTTGTTTTGTGATGTAATTACTGCAACATTTTTACTTCTGCTCCCTTATTTCAGAAAGAAATATAACCTGGTAACTTAAAATGTCTTTCTTTACAAAGCATTATTTAGGATTTATTCTGTAGATGATAATTTTTTATTGATTTTCACACACCCTACACGGTTAACATTTATTCATTCCACCCGTGCTGAAAACGCACTGGCGGGCGCCGAGGTGGTCTTCTGAACTGGACTGTGTCTAGGCTGGCCGGGGTAATCCTGGCCTCCACTAAAGTAGCCGTGTGAGCGAACAGATTGTCAGTTGATCATGGCCAGCAGAGAGCCTTATCCCTTATTGGATCGGCCATGGAGGAGGCTTAGGAATTATCTGAGGCCTCACTTAATGTGGAGACGGATCACCACAAGAGAGCCACAGAGCCTGAAAACACGCTGGGCCCGAGGGGAGGGAGAGCAGGAGGCTGTGTGTAACGCGGAGATGTGTGTTGGCCGTGTCACAAAGGTGTGTTGGTGTTCTCACAGCAACGCCATGGCCCACTTAACCCCATGTTGTCATATCTTGCCCATTTCCCCTCTTTGATATTTGTCTCTTTTTTTTTCTTTTTTTTGCCATCCCGTCCTCTTCCTCTGTTGCTTTCTGACACTCCCCTCATTCCAGATACTCCTTTGCTTTTTTAAAATGTTTTTCCTTTGTTTCCTTTGCAGAGATGCAACAATTTGAAGTTTGTCGTTGATTTCTGCTTTGACCAAAATTGTAGGACAGGAAAATGGAAAATTGCTTTTTTCCTACCCTTCCTGCTCAGGGGTCATTAATTAGGAGCAGTTGAAGAAGTCAGTGTAAAACAGAGTTTTACTAATCACCTAAAATAAGTTATTAGAAAATTAATGTTAAATTGCCTCTGATGTCTCCATTTTCAAATCCAATATGTTTTCTAACCAACAGAAATGAGTCTCAAAGGGGCAAAAAGGGAAACCTTACCTGTACTTCAGCCTTCTTTTTATCTGTTTTATGTTTTGCTCTCTCTCACTGTTTCACAGCCTAAATGAACAGCAGAACTGTCATAAAAACAGTTTACTTTTAAAACTATTTTTCCATCATTTTTCTGTTTGTTTTTTTTTTAACCACCTTATAAAGACCAAAGAGTGATGCTATTAGAGATACCTGGTATCCCTTAGATACGGTGTGTTCACTGATGGGAGGGAAAACATCAGATGGGTATATATCCCTACATTTTTTTAAGTTCATACATAAGGAACTTAAAGTTTTTAAAACTTTCTTTATACACAGACAATATTCTACAATGCCCTCATCTTTATAACTTTGTTTATTTTGACTTCAACATGTTTTTCCTCCATAAAGCAAAGTTGATAGAATGAAGAAATCCAAAACAAATGAGACCCGAACCAAATTTTGTGGTGTTGAATCAAGTGTTTGAGTGGGATACACCTGCATGGGGGAAAAAAGGACTGAAATCAATTAGGGCCATTAATTTCAGAAACAGATGCAATTGTTTTCAGTTACTTTATTTATTTTTTATTATAAAAGAAGAACTGACTTGCAAAAGCTAATATCTGAGCCTCATTAGATTTCATCGGCACTTCTTTAGTTTGGTAAAAACTGAAACAACCTCAAATCTATGCAATCAGTCTTACTTTGTTTTAAATATAAATGTCAGGCTCTTTTTAATTAAGTTGTGGTACAGAGACCAGAGTAACAGCCTCACCTCAAGCACTTTTAGCTTAGCTTGGCTTTAGCTAGTGAGATAGCGTAATAGTGCCTGTCTGGATTCCCTGTTCAAGCACCCAAAATAGCCCTTTTAGCTAAATCCTTCCCTGGTTTTAGCTAATTGGTTTTTGGTTTTTTTAAGGCTTTGGGATTCCCCAGAAAGATCAAGAAAAGGTGATTCAACTGAAGTATAGTTGGGTTTCTGTGCTACTTTTGTTTTTATCGCATAAGCCAAATGTGGTTATTGAGAAGGAAAAAACACTAAAGGGTGATGGATAATCTATCCAGTGGATCTGATTGCTGACAGTTAGTGAAGCCAGATTAGTGTTGTGTTAAGTCAAGATGGTACAAGAGGCCAGCCCCAGGTCACTGGGATCTGCACGGATAACATTAAGAACAGTAAAACTCCACAGTAGATTTAGTAGGAAGGGTTATGTTGTTGGAGCCAACAAATCTGGTTCCACAGGTCTCTTCCTTATAAAACCCAAAGGCGAGGTTGGGAATTTAACTAGAATGTACATAAATATAGATTTGTCATCAGAATTTGTTTGACAGGTGAAACATTGAGAATTTTGGCCTTACAAACCACAGCTAGAGCTCATGTGACTGGGTCAAGTTTGTGGACCTCCCTGCTCACAGACAGCTTTTCAGCAATGCTCACAAATTTTCTACAAGACTGAGATCAGGGTTTTGTGCTGAGCACTCCAACTCATTGACTTTGTTGCCCTGGGAACACCTCGTAATTAACTTGACGGCACAAAGAGGCTGGTTGAGATCCAATCAAAGCTATAACTACCCGTCCGATGTCTTAAGATTTAGATTTTTTTCTCATGATGCTATGTACTTTCTGAAGTGCACCAGTCCCTCAAGCAGCAGAACATTGTAACAATCTAGCAATTGGTCACAACGTCGTGAGCAGTGATTGCTATGACCAAACACTACCTCCAAATATGTCTGTTGTTGTCCCTGAGCACATTTGCAAACTGTAATCTAGCTATCGACTTTTAGAGCAAATTGCTCATTCTTTGCTGAATGGCCTTTTCACCATGTCTACAGTTTCACTGTGTATAATGACACTAACAAACTGTTACCATCTTTATAAGGGTTTTTGCTTTTGTTGCAGAGGTGGAGATGCATGTTATGCAACAAAACACATTAATTTCTATAACAACAGATTGCATGGTTGACATGAGGTGATTCCTGAGACCAATAACTATATTGACCAGAGACTCACACACACCCTGAGAAACACAAAACTATTCCCTCTCCTTCATTAGATAATTGAAGGTGAGAAATAATTTCATTATCCTCAGGAAGAGTAATCTGCTCTCTGTTCTTGATCCTTTCATTTCCTACAGTGCTTCTCGACCTAGGAGGCTCTCGCTGTCTGACGCACACACACACACACACACACTCTCATGAACCACATACTTATCCCACATACAGCCACACTCTGATACTCATGGCACACACCTTTTTATTTATCACCCTGGGCTATTAATGTTATTGGAGATGTGAATTAACCATCAGGTACACATATGCTTTACAAAGCCCTGTTACTTTGAGTTGTCTTTCGCTCACACGCATACGTTTGTTTACTCACTTTCTCTCTGTTTCACACACACATGCTTGTGTAAAGAGAAGGCACACACATACGGTCAAGATTCAGAGCAGAAACAAGCCTTTAACAGATCATCCAGTGTGACTTACTTTCTTTTTACGTCACATGACAACCAAAGATGGTCTCACTGTTTCTCATCAGCATGAGCAGAGATAACGGAACGTTTGCTTCTCGTTTTCTTCAGAAGCGAGAATAAAATCTTAAGAAAAGCCTTCATATTGTCTTCTGCCTCTGCCGCTGAGCGGTGGATTAGACCCAGTTTTACGTTACATTACCACCCTCTACTGTTCGTCTGGCCTAGATGTTAGGGGGGAGACCCTTCATGTCAAGTGTTTCTTGCTGACTTTTAAAGGGGAGGAGCTGAACTGTCATTTCCCAGGCCAAAGATGTCTGTTCAGATGCAATTATGCTACATTCGAGCACATAATCAGGAGAGAATGGGTCAAAGTTCAAGTCGCATGACACTGAGGAGTTTCAACACTCATGGCAACATGGATTGTTTTAGGCACAGAACAATATGGATGATATTTGTGAGCACCAGATATCTTACAGCGCCACAATTAGTTTTTATTTGTGTTTTTTAAACTATTATTACATGTAATAGAAGCACACTGATAAAATACATTTATCATACCATTTTTTTTTCTCATGCAAAATGACTAAATGAGGTGGTTTGTGATTGAGGCATTAAACAGAGATATTATAGTAATACTCATTGCAAACACAGTGGAGTGTTTGCCCTTAAAGTGTATATATATATATATATATATATATATATATATATATATATATATATA
>CAEFZX010003245.1:0-87363 GCA_903066825.1 Alfaro cultratus
ACACCTTCCAGTTGGTCAAGCACAGATACGCCTTATTTGAATATATTAAAGAAGGAAAATACGCCTACAGGATAAAACTGCTTGTTCATGAGAAACAATTCGGAGATCTGATATATTTTGCCTTTTGCAGCAGCTCTCTCCAAAGACGCGTCTTTGTCTTTTATTTTAATCTGTTTGTGTCTCAGGTAATGAATTTATGTCTTTGTCTTTTGCTGTATTCTTGTTAATTCCATGCTGTTTTCCTCTTTGTTTCAACACTAAATTCTGTGACGTCATCACGCACTGTTGTACCTTATTATTGGCTGCTTGCGGCTCGTCGGGGGAACTCGGTTATTGGGGAAGAGAGAGCCGAAACTTTTCCTAAAGTTAACATGTTTAATTAATCTCTTTCTTAACACCATATAAACTCCATCCCATATTTGCACGAGGCTCCATTTTGCTGGATTATGTTTGATTATGTATTTGAGCCAGCCAATCCAGCGTATCCTTAAATGCAAATGAGAGCTCAAATCCACAATAAAGGAGCTATTATCAGCAGCTGGCATTCTTTTAAATACTGTCACCATTAGAACTAGTGATCCCTCTTTTATAAAAACTGACATGTCAAGTTTGAACTCCTATAAAAGAGGAGCTGTACTAAAATGAGGTTCCTCACTTATCTACATCAAAGTTGTTCAGCTACATATATGAACTCAAAACTGGGCCAACAGAGCATGCACTTCACCATCAATCAAGGCAGCTGGAAGGGTGGCCAAGGGTTCTTGTGGGCTCCCAGCAGACATTAATGGGATAAAATAAAACTAGAAGGGCACTTAGAGATTACATCCTCCACTAAGGCCAGTGCCCCAGTTTTCAGTTTTATAGAGTGATCTGGATCCAATTAAATATAATGGATTCTTATTTCACCCATGTTACAAATCTCCTCTAAGTTTAATCAAATACAGTGAGCAGGTTTTTATTCTTCTGTAATCTCACTGACATACAAAACACAGTTGTGTTACAGGCCTGTTAACTCTCAAGGATTCAGCTGTAGAGTCATGTGACTGACATTACACATCTTCAAGCCAAAAGTAAGTTTTGCAAGTGCAAAACAAATTTTTACCTGACTTCCATACAAAGTCTACTCATAGTTCAGGAATTGGCAGGAAACAGAATATAGCACCTGCAGTAGCTTCCTGTTGGCTCACACTTTCACATCCTTGCAGGTTAATCACTAGCTGTAGCCTCAAGGATGTCTTAATTTATCAAAATATAATTACTAAAAATCTTGTAAACATATCACAAAAAATGTCAACTCTAACAAGGCAAACAGCAACAATCACACAACTTGTCAATAGAATAAGTTCTTAAATTACTTAATGACACAACATATTCAGAAAAAAAAAGTTTTAATTGGTCTAATAACTCATTTAAATGTATGATCACTTGATTTCCTCAATTCTCAAAACCAAACATTTAAGCAATGGGGAATTAAAAAAGCCATATTTATCATATCAAAAACCTCTAATACTTTCTTCAAATAGTATTCTATACACATTTTGAAGTATTACCTTTGCATCAAGTTGTTTTCTTCTTTGTGAGAATACTTTAACTTTCAGGTTCTGACCTACAAAATAATAGCAACAAAATAATGCTCTGTTGGAGCAGACAGAAAATGGCATGACAGTTAGAATTATGAACAAATTGATTTTTAAGGCTAAATGTGATCTTAAATCTTTGATCAGCTGCTAAACAGCCAGTTTGAGTTAAAGTTCAGTTTTAACTTTGTCTTGATTTAGTTTCTTTTTAAAAATGTAGAAGATTTCTTCACAAGGTTGAATGTTTATAATTTCTTCCTCGGTTTTAAGATTTTATCAAAGGTGTTGATGTTATCAGAAAGACTGTAAATTTTTGATCCCACCAGTGGTGTTTTATGATGCCCAATGTGGTCTCAAGCCCAATTTTGGGAAACTTTGCTTTAGGAAAGGAATCTGAAACAGCAGACAGCAAGAGCCGGTGTCCTGCAATTTTTAGATGCCTCTCTGCTTCAGCACACCTGGCTCCAACATTAGGCATTAGCTGAGCTTGGCTGCATGATAGTGACACAGTTCTACCATTTAGCGTATTGAAAAGTTGTAGAACTCTCGTCCCTCACCGCCCTAAGCTAATCAGGTGAATCCTAAACAGGATGTGTAAATAATATCTGTGACATGCACTTGTTTTAGGCCAAGTGCATGAAAACTATGAAGTTAGAAATATTTATCATAGCACTTATTCAAAGTTGTTTCACTATAAGTTAAATATGGTGTCAGATTGGGAAATGTATCTTTATGCCTCATTCTCATTAGATGTTTGTCAGACACCCTTATAACTAATAATTTCTGATTCACATGCACAGCATCACCTCAACAGATAAAAACTACCACTTCTACACACACACACACACACACACACATATATATATATATATATATATATATATATATATATATATATATATATATATATATAGACTGACAAAAGGTAATGTACAATTTCTAATCTAAGCTGGGAGTAGTGCTCAATGTTTCTACACAACAAGAAGCAGCAGGCCTCAAACAATGAATATCATTTTTGTAAAAATTGTAAAAAGAAAAACAATTTTTTTGTAATTTATGAAAAAGTAAATGGCACATAATGTTACAGAACAGACAGTCTGCTTCACTCCAATGCTCCTTTGCCAGCTGCAAGTGTAATATTATATTTACCATAACGTAACCAGATAGATATTGATCACCTCAGCAAGCAAACGTATTTCTTAAATACTGCATCTTTTCTTGAAAGCACCTATAATGTAGTTTTAGTGCTTAGATTTTACATCAAACTACTCCCCTACTAGCTACTGTACTTTACTAAGCACAGAAACAATTAGGTAAATAAAATCCATCCATCTTTTCATCCATCTATTGTCTCTACAGGGGGTCTTCAAATCCAGACCTTGAAGGCCAGTGTCTTAGATGCGTCTCTGATTCAACACACCTGAGTCAAATAATGAGGTCATTAGCAGGACACCTGATAACTTCAATGCATAATGAGGAGGTAATTACACCATTTGATTAAGGTGGGTTGGACCAGGCACATCTAAATGCCCTCGAGGTCTGGATTTGAAAGTCTATACCCCTATTCTTACAGGAAACTGGGACGATAGAGGATTGTTACTGAGCGGCTATCTCCAGCAGTTACTGGACGGGAAACTCAGAAAAACTACATGCACAAACTCATACATGAAGGCAATTGAGAGAAATTAATTCACCCATCAGGCATGTTTTAGTGTGTACCAGGAAGCAACAGTACCTAAAGAAAATGCTCTCATACATAGTGAGAAATATATAAACAAAGTAACTTTGCTTTTCTTAGTTTCCTATTTTGAGGTATTGATAATTTAAAAGGTTTGCTTTCATTACATCCTATAGAGATAAAGCTATTTTTGAGAAATAACTTTTGTCTTAAAATAACATAAAAAACGTCTACTAGTGGCTGCTAAGGTCTTTGCGTCTAGTTGTCCTATGCAGAATATCTGGCTTCAGCTTAACATAAAACAATCAAGTGTTCCTATTTAACCGCTAATGCAAAAGAAATTAAAAAAGACAGATATGATGCACAGTAGTTATTTTATTACCTAACTGTGAGTGTGTCTTCTTGTTTCCATGGCAGTGGAAAATTATTCTGTTCATGAACTGTATGTATTGCTATTTTTGAGGGGTACATGGAAATGCATTAATGGTGCATTTACCAAAAAAAGAAAGAAAAATCACCAGAAAACGAGTATGTTGTGTGCTGACTATAGCATATGTGTCAGGTTCACAAATAATTTGATGAATCAAGGTCATTAAAAATAACAGTAAACAAGCACTGTGCTAACTTGCTTCCTAATTATACAAAAGCATGATAAGCATAAGTCTTTTTTTTTCATGTCTTAGCACATATCCAATCCCTCGAGGGACTGTAAACTTGCTTGAGCCATCGGATTTAGTTTACATTAGCAAGGATTTCATTAGGTATGCAAACAAAAATTTATGAATACCATGTTTTTTTAAGAAAAGTGAAGCATGGCCTTGAAAATGTTTTTCTTCATATAAAAGTCTGAAAGTGTGGCATGAATTTGTATTCAGCTCTCCCGAGTCCATATTTTGTTGAAACATCTTTTGCTGTAACCTGGTAAAATCCAGCCCCATTTTTTATGCTTTGCTTTGCACACAGGGTCTAGAGAACCTCAACTATTGAGAAACAATCACTTAGTTTTACATTTTACCTAATCGCTAATGTTTGACCATGATGTATGTAATGTTTCAGTTCAATGAAGTTTCCTGGAAATTGCCTGTGCAGTAAACAACCCCATCGGGAGCATGAACACGGTATCTTTGCCAGCAACAAAATGTCTTATATGTTCCTCTTACTCAACTGTAATTGCTCAATATTTGAAAGTGTGGCTAGCAAACATGCCATGGCTTCGTTCACTTCGTCTGGTTCCACTGAAAACTACAAACCTATGTAGGCAGACTACAAATCAAAAGCAGCGCAGAAAGTCAATGTCAAAGGCTCGATTGAAATTCAGTTGGAGAAATCAAACTAAATTTGAGAAATCCAACAGAGCACTGAAATGAGATGAGCATCGAGTGGCAAAGCAATGGCCAAAACTACCTTTGCTGCAACAATTATGGGGAGTCTACCTACAAAGTTCTGACTGTCTTTGCACATTTGTCCTTGTTTGGACATTGACTGGGATATTCCAAACAAGAATTTTATCTAAAACATTCCATGTAGTTGTGTAGATGGTATTAAAGCTGTATATGTCTGCAACTCCTCCAGAGTAACCATAGGGTGCTCCACTGATTGTTGCTGCCCTTGCCCATCTGTCAGTTCATCTAGATGATCATGAAATGAAAATTGACAGTTATGCCATAACCTTTCCTTTTCAGAAGATTGATTGAAAAGTATTCTGACAGAATAGCTTGGGGACACTTTCTCTATAACTGGGGTTTGCTTTAAATTTCTTCACAGTATACATGATCAGTGTATTGTATTCCTTTGTGATATGCTTTGTTTATTAATGTTCTCTACTAAACCTCTGAGACTTTCCAGCTGTATTAATACTCACTCATACGCAGGTGGACTATATTAACCAGTTAGCTGGCTTTTGAAGGCTGTCGGTTGAATTTTATTATATGCAGTCAGAGATAAGCCAGCTGAATACAAATACCTTCCAGACATTTTAGATTTCTTTTTTTTAAAAATAATTTTTGAAAACCAGGTATCTTTATTTCTTTCACTTCACAATTATGTGCTACTTTGCCTTGATTTGACAAAATGAAATTAAAGGGTTCGATGCAAATCCCTGTATATATGAGCAAATGATTCTTGCAAAATTATGTTCAGCAGCACTACAGAAGCACAGCTGAGTCACAGGTCTGCCGATCCTGGGACAAAAATTAGGAAACTAGTAGCCATATTTGTATCTGTGATTATATGTGTTTTAAATGGGGTTACAAGCTAATGCAAAACCCAATCAAAATGCAAATGGGGCAGTGAGCAGTGAGGAAAATGTACCACATAAAGAGGAGCTGACACAGCAACCTAAACTGTTACCTGAATAGTGTTTCTGGTCTCTGTGTGTTCATGTCTCCATTGTGAAGCAAACAGACAGTGAACATGCACTGGATTGTCCCAAATAGTGTATAACTACAGTACAGACTTTTTTTACACAAGCTTTTAGAACTTATCCTCATGGATTATTTCACAACACTGCAACACCTCTTTTCTGTATGATTTTTCATTCATTATTGTCCCTTTCCCCACCAACCTCCCTCTCCAACTGTTCAACTCTGCCCTACCAATCTATTTTATTCCATTACCTCCTGTTGTCCTCCCATATTTTCTCCACTTACCTTTTCAGTAGACCACCCTCTCTGCTGCTATTACACCCCCCCCACCCCCATCATCTAGCTCATTTCCTCTTCCTACACCCTCTCTGTATTCCATCTGAGCATCCCCCCCACCCATCCTAACAACTCCCTTTTAGCCTCTCCAGTCTTACTACCCCAGTACCCCCTCCCCTTGTGCTCAGTGCAACCTTTCTCACCCAGCCATCTGCCACCCACCCCTGACAAAACTCTGACTCCTCTGTCTGTAATTCTTATTTCGGCCGTTTCAGATCCCCTTTAACCACCGTGACGCCCCTCTCCTTTCCTCGTGTCTTTAATCAAACGAGAGGATATCAATTTCTCCCTGAATCGTGTGGGAGAGAAAACACCAGCGCCATTATCTCCTCCATCTGCCTGCTCTTCCATGGACTTAACTTCCAACATTAGAAGAAAAATACATTTATGACAAATTTCCTCCATGTAAAAGAGCGATTTAAACCAAAAGGGTGATGAGAGAAACCAACTGTACATAAAATGAAATTAGAGCCTACCTGTGCGTCTCCTGGTGTAATCTCCCTTTGCCTGATAAGCCAGGTGAATACCCCTCCTCAGAAAAGAGCCTTTTAAATAATCCTCCTCCTGATCTCACACGCGTCTTTAAGCCAAATAAGCCATCATATCCACTTTTCTCCGTGTTTGTCGCCGCGCAAAGAGGTCCTTAAGGATGGTGAGGTGGGGGGGCAAGGCGTTTCAGTTTAGTTCCCGCTGAGCCTGCACCAAAAAGACCCCTAAACCGCCCGGTGGCAGCCGCTCTCACCCACAGCGGTCCACAAATCAGCTGGGACAGGAATGACAGAAAAGATGGATGTGACGCTCCAGTTAAACCGGCGCACGGCCACTCTTTACTGAGATATTTCCTGTGTTTTTTTTGTCCACACAATCGATTAATCAGAAGCGAAAACTAAAAAAAACAAAACAAAAAAAAAAACAAACACCCAACTGCCGAGGGCTGATACTGCTGGAATCCGGTGTCTGAATGGTGCTGAGCGGAACTCAGAAACCACAGCGCGCTCTGATTTTCGATCCGCTCTCTGTGGAAGATGCTCCGCGCGTCTCCATTCAGCTGTCACTGCTGCACATTTTACTCATCTTTGAATGCATTGGGTCCACATTTGCCTTTAGGAAAGATAATCCCAGCCGGTCGATGGAGGCTGATAATACGTCTTAAACGGTTTATCTTGTATTTAAAAAAAATATATAGAAAGCAAGAGTTCACTTTTTAAATAAAAATAAATGATAGGATCACTCCGGTATTAGCGGGTTTTCACCTCTTTTCAGTGCCAGAAGTGACTTTGTCTTGACCTCTCTCCTCTCTCCGCATTGCTTCCTCCAAGGAAATATGCCGGACCCCAACAGCGTGGGCAAGCTTTAAAAAGCGCTCCAAGCTCAAGACAGAAAACAGCCTCCGTCCCCTATTTCCTTAAGAAAACAAAAAAAATCCGCTCCAACGACGCGTCCCTCTTCTGCAGTTACTTTCACACCGTGCGGCGGTTTGTCCCGGGAGGCGCTACGCCCACCAGCTCCTTCTCAGGTCTCTCCCTCTCCCTCCCTCCCCTGTGTCGGCGTGCAGCCCTGTCTGTAGACGAGTAGCTGCTCCAGGATTAGGCTGCAAGCTGCTAATAACAGATGGATGCGATATGACGCCGGTGGGTGATGCGATCACCGAGGCGTTCGCCCGACAGAAGTGGGTGATACAGATTAGGGTCTGCCAGCAGACTCTCCGGTCCACACGGCTGGAGGTACTTGAAGCGCGGAGCGGGGACTTCAAGGTGGGCCCATTTAAAGTTACTGCTATTTTAGTCATTGGTTAATGTATCCAAACTACCCGAACATTCAAAAATAATAAAAATAATAATCACATTGTGGCCCAAGACAAGAATAGTGGAGTACTGCTTAAAGTTACACAGTCAAATTGTCAGGTTCTGTGTTTTCCTGTGTTTAGTTTCAAGTTTTCCTGTGTATTTATTTCTAGTTCTGTGTCTCTGTGCTCTCCGTGTTGTCCTGTCCTCCCCTTGATTGATCCCTGTGTATTTAGTCCCACCTGTGTCCTGTGTTCCTCGTCGGGTCCTCGTCTGAGTTCGTCTGTTGTTAGCCTGTTTTGTCCACTCGTTTGCCGTGTTGCTACCTGCATTAGCCTCTGTGTTCCTGCTCAGCAGTGCTGCCACGGTTGTGGACTGTTTTTTCCCCTGGTCGGTCACCATTAAATCCTTCATTTTTGCAATAACCTGGGTCTCCTGTCTCTGCCTCACCACCTCTACACCCACCACTTCATGACACAAATGATTATAGTAGAAATTTAGTTATTTGGTCTGTCATAGAGAAAAGAGTGGGATTTCACATTTTCACCATTCTATTCATTCAATAAGAAATGTTAGAAATATTTAGCTTGAAGCTAAATATTTAACCTACTTAATTTTTAGTTTGGCGCTCAATATTGTTTCCTAACTAAATATTTAGTGTGGAGCTAAATATGTAGTTAGTAATATAAATATTTAGCTAACTAATAAAGTATTTAGTTAGCAAGCCAAATATTTAACTTGCAAGCTAAATATTTAGTTCTGAGCTAAATATTTAGTTTGTTAATTAGATATTTACTAAATGATGCATTCTCTTTAAAGGGATCCATGATTAAACAAACATTATTTATGAAATATTTATTTTAGATGTAAAAACAAAGCAGTAATATGAAGGAAATTTAGTTTTTTATAAATTCTAGTAAAATATTGCCAGGTTATTTACACAGCAATGCATTATGGGTAAATAAGGTATGCTTGGTCCATCCAGCCAAAACAGCAATGATGTCATTAAGCCTTTTCCATTTGAACAAGCAGAAATCACAAAGAGTAATAAACATGACCAAACGGAGGAAGATGAAAGAGTTGGCCCAAGAAGCTGGTGTTTGTCCTGCTGCTGCCACTTTCAACTTCATAAGTCAAGTTGAAAGGTCAGACTGTGTGATCCGGCAAGTAACACCTGTTGAGGGTCCGGTGATGGGTTCTGGTTTCACATTCAGTATCAGCGCCAGTGGCAATAGCTTTTAGCATTTAAAAGAGCTTCCAGAATAGCCTGTCTCTGATATTTCTCCCAAGTATAAATGTAGTTGTAGCTTAATGTAAATGTATCATGATGTAGATACATTTGCAGCCCTATAACCAAGCAGCAATAGTTCTTGTGGGTTTTTAAAGGTTTTTCAAAGCTCTTCTTTGGACTTTGGCATCTTCATTTTCTTCAATGTTCCTTGCACGTCACCAGAATTTTATTTTGCTTAAATATTAGGACAATTGGAGGACAAAGGAAATTCCACATCTAAAAGAAACATTTTAATTCAAGTCAATATTATTTGAAAGTCTTTGAGAAGTAGCACAAACCCAGTAAAGATCCCATTCAGGATATTAGAGATTCACCCACTGAATGCTATGTTTCCTGCTAAAAATCCTTAGAAAATAGCTTGCATGTTGCACTGTACTCTTTCATGTTATCTTTTGTATTATTACATTTTGTGCTTGCCACAAAGAACCTAAGGATTTAATCCAGAATTAGTTCTGTGCTGAGTTGTTTTATGTGTTTATAGTGGTTTGTCCTCTCATTTTTGGAGCCTTTTAGCCCGAATAATTCATTGGTCAAAATTAAGGATCCGATGAACCAAGCAGTCCTCTGAAATTTGTTGAAGTATAAGGGTAAACCGAAAACACCAAAAAAAAAAAAAAAAAAAAAGCTTTCAGAGCCCAAGAAGAAAAAATAAATCCTTTGATAGACTTTTTGAAAACCTTTCAGAAATATTGATAATTGTCAATTTTCAAAATTACAAAAATCTGTTTCCTTGCAAGCAAAATATAGCAACGCGGAATGGCTAAAGAAATGTGCACCACACTGTGTTACATTATGATGTAATGTAGCACAGCATTACATCTCTTTGTACTTGAGATTTTACATGCCAAATAGATACTCTAAATTTGTGCTTGATCAAAAGTTTCATATTTCCATGGCTTTTCATGTTAAATGGCAGAGCAATATCTTCTAACACAAAATATTGCTTTTACACTCCCTCCTTAGTTCATATCGAGCAAACAAGATGTAACATGTTACACGCTTCACAGAGGCTGCCACAGTAAAGGAATTTGTTGACAGGATGCAGTGGCTGTGTCTACCCGACTAACTTAGCCTTCTGCCAAGTAAGTCTAATATTTATTTATCAGCAAAAAGGCAATTAAACCAACATCCCAATTATGACAAAGACTGTTTGTGCAAGCACAAAAAGTGAGCTTTACTTAATGCTTAAAAGTTTTCCTTTCTGTCTGTGTTATTTGCAACAAGGAGAGACATCATGCCTCTCCCTGTTACTGATCAGAAGGAGAAATTAGTTAGCAGCAACAATTTGTTAAACAATGATATGTTTTCACAGTTTGCAACCATTAGAAAAAAAGAAATAGCCAACACAATAGACAGATTGTTCGGCTCATTTTCCAGGTTCTGCAGGGTTTCATAGATAATAAAGGGTGAGTGTTCTATCTCATTAGCAGGAGATGAGATAAATTACATGGTGCACTGCTGGCTGAGCAGAAAATAGTTCTAGATTTTAGCTGGTTGTGAGCTCAAGCCTGTGAGCATGGAGAGATACTGAGAGTAAAAGAAGAAATCTAAAATAACTAGACAAACAGATCATGATGGAACCTCTGACTGCTTGGCTCATACCTGGAACAAACATTTCAGCTGAACAACAAGAAATGAGGGAGCTTGAGATATTGTGTCAGGAAGCATATTTTGAGAAGGTTTTTCATTAAAATGCATTATTTCTGGAGATTTTGAGAAGCTCAGACTAAAGCTGTTTTATGTTCTAAATGCCTATGGATTTAGGACATAGCAATTTTGTAAATATTCATTGATTGAAATAAAGTTCCCAAGTCTCATCCACAAAATCTGACATCTCATAAAGATCCATTTCTAGAATGGTTTTGCTATAGCTAGTAGGACTTGGTGTTTCAGTCCCGGTTACAAGACAGTACTCTTGGAAATGGCAGTGGCTCATGATTGATATACAGGAGGACAGGTAAATCCATGGGGTCTTCGTGTGAGGAGCCTCGCTTATCAATATTTTGTTAAGAGCCCACAGCATGTTTGGTGTTTCAGATATACCTCACAAAGTTTTATTCCATCCTGTTACATTTTACAACCTGGGTGATGTAGCTGCTTCTTTTCATTGTGTTGAACAAGGACTTGATGGTTCAGGTGAGGATGTAACTTCTCCCTACCATTTTCTGGAGATAGTGCATCCTAAAAGGTAGAATAAATTAGAATCAGAATATTTTATTTTTGTGTTGACCATGAAAAGGAATATAATATAGAACTAAGAAAAATAACTAAACATATAGCAAAAAATGCATATATATGACATTGCACAAGTCTATATAAAGTGATAAGTTCACAATATGTACCAAAGAGATGTACACCATATGCCAAATTGATAATCTAATAAAAGCTGAAATTTCATGTCACTGTACATATGTCAATTGTGCACAAATAATTTAATTTGTAAAAATGACACATATCCAACATAGCAGGTGTCAGACAGGAGGAGTTATAGAGTCCAACTGCCTCAGTTATCTCTTCCTGTAAAGGTAATCCTTGTTCTTTGAACGGTCGCGTTTATTATTGACGTGTAGTCCTAGGTATTTGTAGTCCTCTACAATCCCCACATTGTCCCTCTGGATAGAGACAGGGATCACTGCTGTCTTGTTCCTCCTCACATCCACAATCAGTTCCTTTATCTTAAATCTCCTTCTTTCCCTTTCTAGAGAGGATATGTCAAGCCTTCAGCAGTTTTGACATGATCGCAATGTTAGTTGGGATTACTCTCCTTGCAAAGTGCTCGTACAATTTAAAGTTTTCCATATTTTGCCACATTACAAGCACAGACATCGCTATATTTGGTTAAAAATGGATGCGACAGAAGTAAAAAGGATACTTTGTATTTTTTTAATGCCTAACTCTGAAAATGTAGTGTTCAAAATTTCCCCTTATTTTGTGTTATTTTATTTGTTTAACCATTATTTTACCACATATTCCGCTGTAGTAAAATCTTCTTTTCAAGAGAGACCTGGTGTACAGTATACAAAGCAAAATGAATAAAAGTTACATACAATTCAGTCATATGAGTACAAAACAGAATAAAAACTTACAAGGATAAAGTATAAAATTAAGACCTAACAGAATAATTTGAAATAGGTCTATTAATCAGGTCTAAGAATAACCAGCTTTTCTCATGACGTAACAACAAAGGTTTGAGCATTTGAATAAAAAATGCATGGAAAAAGTGTCACGTTTTAACAACTTAAAGTTGTCTTGCATTTAGCTGTAGTGTCACGATCTTGATGAAACCATTTGTCAGTGGTCTGTTTAATTTTTTTTTATATCTAGCTCTCCGGTTTAAAAATTTCATCAAATTCAGTCAAATATAATATTTATTTTCATTCACCGTAACAGGGCATGTGAGATCAGAAAAGTGAAAACGTCAGGTGAACTGAAGAGGAATATTGAGACAGAAGGAATATAAGGAGGTTTTGAGGAAGAGAGAGAGACTATAAAAAAGGAGCTGAAGACCTTCCAGCTGATTCAGCACCATGGACAGTGCAGCCGAAGGATTCAGCTGCACGAGGCCGGAACAAGCTTTATCCTCAGAGAGAAAAGCCAAAAGCTCCTCTCAACATGCTCTGATCTCTCACTGTAACACACACAGAGAGAGGGAGTGAGAGAGTAAATGGGAGGGGAAGGGAAGGGGAGTGGTGGAGACGTCCTTGCATTTTCTAGACCTATATCACCCCTGCCTGCCACCCTCCTGAACCCTCCGTGGGTTTTTTTTTCTTATCATTTCTCTGCATGGATGCACTCTTTGTGGCTCAAAAAATAGTTCACAATAAGTCTAGTTTGCGTGTGCCACTCGTTCTGTGTGTGCACATGTCCTTGCGTCTTATTCCAAAAGGTTTTCTTTGTTTCTATGTTTGTTTTTTTCTTTGTTTGTATAGATTTTAGGGGATGATATTTTTCCCCCCAGAAGTCTCTAAATTTAGAGAGAAAACATGAGTGGAGAGTTCAAAAGGACAATGTGCACTGAAGCGTCTGAGCGATTTACAAACAGCATAGGAGTGTTTGATCCTCAGAGAGTCTTACAGACAAGAATGTGTACCAAGAAAAAGAGAAAGAGGACAATAAAAAGTACAAAAAAAAAGAAAAAAAAGACATTTTAAAGTGAGGTAAGCAAGAACAGAGGCTAAAATTCCCCTTTGAACCTTTTCCCCTGGTCCTTTTTGTTGTTCTATTCATGTTTTATAGACAGCTACAATCTGCTTTTAGTCTCCCACATTTATTTTTCACAATCACACATTAAACCTTTCAAATTGTAAGACATGATGTGTCCAAAAGTATTCATGCTGCATTACATGTTTTGTCGTGCTATGACATGACAAGAAATTTCCAAGGATTTTATGCAACAAGACCTGAAAACGTAAAACATATGTTCAAGGTGGAAGGAAAGTGAAGTGACTTGTGTGAGTTTTTTTTTGTTACAAATAAAGGTATTAAAATTGTGGCATGGAATTACATTCAATCTCCTTTTATCAGATACTCCTAAATAAAATCTAGTTCAACCAGTTTTTTTCAGAAGTCACATAATCTCTATGTAAAAGTAGTTTTTTTGTCAAGGCCTCAGTTTGAAACATAAACCTGCAGCCGTAACTGCAGCAAAAAGGTTCTTGTACAAACTATTACGCAGCCTACGTGTCTTGCATTCATATTTATGAGAAAGGCAGAAAACCGGCTCGCCTTTTACTTCCATTTCACAAATATTCACTTTATTTGTTTTGGCCTGTTACATGAAATCCCATTAAATGCATTAAGGCTTTTGGTTGTAACACGACAAAATTGTGAACAATCAAACTTGGTAATTAATATCTTGATATTCATACTAAAATTTAATTCCATTTGTGGCCTTCCAAGCATGTTTAACTGACACCAGTATCTTGTGTATTTCTATTCAGTTGACAAAACAATTACTCAATGGATTTAGATCAGTGCCAAAGTCTGACAGATCTTCAGCTTTGCAATCAAACAATTGATTACCATTAATCAGTTGCTATAGGAGTTTCATTGAGTAAACTAGAAATCTGTTACACAGAGAAGATAAGAAAACATAATTGAAACATTTTCACAGACCTTTGTTTCTAAGAATTTAGTTTAATTGTATTTATCAGGATAAATTAATCTCATCTAAATTACATCCTTTCAATATATGAAGAACTGAGCCAATTGTGAGGTCATTTGTATTAATGAAACAATTTTTTAAATGTACACCAAAAGAAGAACATTTTCCAGTTAATTTCTAGCATTTTATTTGTGAATCTGTTTTTCAGATATTTTTGACCTTATAAATGTCAAAAACAGAAATAATATTTCTAATCCAGTGTGAGCCTTCTGTGGTGACAAGTGTGAAACTGTGCTAAAGAGTATATGGGACCATGTGGAACAGTCAATATAGAATTAAACATCCTATTTAGATTGCTCCTGGGTGAAATTAACCCTCTTTTATTTGCATTATTATGCTAGTTATTTTATCTGTATGTTTTGAGTGCTGAACTCTGCAAAACTTGCAGGTGGCGTGAAGAATAAAAGTAAAATTCCACAAACATTTAATTTGCACACATCCCAACATTCATCTAAAACATTCAGCAAACGAGAACGATTCAACACACTTGCTTTCATGTCTCCAGGAGAAAATCCACATCTGGATATCTGCAATGGTAGATGACCAGAGATGAGACAGTGTTGTCCTTCAGGGTAGCAAGGTTACAGTTGAATTGAGCTGACATTAATTGATCTCCTGACACATCCACCACTCCATGACCATCTATTAGGGGACAAAGAGCAGGGGACAAATTCAGGCAAGGCATCACAGAGCATCAGAGAAGCGGATAGACAGAGGGAGACAACCCATTAGTGGCCGACTGTCACAACACTGATGCAGATGTGGAAACAGAGCAATAGCACAGACTGAGAAAGATGGAGATCCTGAAATTACCCCAATAATTTCAGTCACACACTTACTCGCAAAAACAAGAAAGTAGAGACAGAGAATGCAAACTATATACGACATTAAAAACACTCCCTGGTGTTTTTTTTTTTTTCGCACAACACATTCTTAAAGCGTACTAACAGCATGAGATATGTCTGAGAAATGCAAATATAATCTGAAGCATTTTATTTGCTAGCTGTTCAGTCTTGCAGGTTTAAATTTTTGGGGGTTAAGATGACCTGTCCTCCCCCAAGTAAATATGGCAAAGGTTCTTAATATGGCCAGACAGTCTTGAAAACATACACCACCTGTTTAAAGGCTTTTCTGCTTCTTTCTGAATCATAAGCAAACCACCTTACAGAAGGAAGATAATACTTCATAAGGCTATTTTTAAAAAGCAGCGAAGCAACAAGAACAAAACAAAACAAGAAACTTTAGTTGCCTGTTTCTTTTGTGATGTTACTAGAAGCATGTGTGCATAAAAAATATTTAATGTAGATTAAATAATTTACAGTAAAAAGTAAAAGAAGTTGTTGCTGAATAGGTAAACTATCTAAACATTGTTTAATTTCACTAAAATGTTGAGCTACTAGCCTTAAATCAATATGGGGCACAGGTAAAATTTGACAATTTAAAAGCATACTCATTAAAATCATAGTTAATTGATTATCTCGTCATATTATCTCTATGACGAGATAATATATTTTGCTTAAGAGAAGTCACAATAAGTTACTGTGGGATCCTGTGCTGATCTTCAGAAACTAAATAGCTCAAGGTGGCACAAACATATAATAGTTATTTCCACAGTAAACATTTCACATCTACACACACAAGACACACATCTACAACAAGATGACATTAGAGAAAAGTATTACACAATTTATGATCTCACTGAAACCAAATTTTAGCCCTCATTTGACTGGATCTGCTTTCTTTGCAGTTCCTGGGACGACTTTAATTATCGTCTTAACGATTCACCACTTTGGGGGTTCAACTCTTTCTAGACTCAATCAATATTGAGGTTCCATTTTATCAATAAATAACTAAGCATCTGAAATCTAATGAAGGTAAAACTTTAATTAAGACTTCAACTTAATGTTTAATAATATAACATATAATGTGAGGGTAAAAGAAAATGGATGACAAATGTGAAGATCACAATTAAATGACTGACATTCAGGTTGCAAGTCAAAATGGGTCAGGCTTAGGGTTTATGCTGAAGACAATGGCTAGAGAAGATCAAACAGAGGAGAAGGAAGATGGAGGGAGAAGATAAAGAGCTGTTGTATGTCTCCATCTCCCAGGGATTTGGTTTAGAAAACGTGATGGGAGAAAGATAAGGAGGACAGCAAAGGTCAATAGAGCTGCCACAAGCAACAGACGTGAGAAGCATCTTTGGGAGCTGTGCAGCACTGGCCAATGTGCTGCACAGTTAATGAAGGTTTCCGTGCACGAAATGGGGCAAATGAGAAATTTCTTCAATACAAAGGCAGAGATACTTTATTGCTGTCATTGTGTTATTTCTGGTAACCTGCTCACATCCTAAAAGGTGTGAAAGGACATCACCCTAGTTGGACCCCAGAAATGGAGGTAAAATTTAATATCCTCCGTTTCATCTCTTATTTATCTCTACAGATTCTCAGAGTGGAGAAGGTTTTAGGTTTCACTGCTTGACCTTTAAAAATGTAATTGAGTTTATACAAATTTCTGGTTAGTTCAGTTTCAAGAAATTCCTTAAAGATGCAGCAATGATATAAAAAAAGGAGAATTAGTTTTAAAAAAAGCTTCTCTCTATGGAAGCACAGCAGAGTCATTTGATTTAAAGCATTCACTCCTCCTGTACGAGCGCATAGTGACATCTGAAAAACCACTTGCATTGACTTGTTGACTTTACTGCAATCCTTCCTTTTGAGCATGCATGTAGCAACAGCGAATAGGAAAAACAACCCTTTAACCTCCAGCAGAACCTGGCTCAGTACGAGTCGCCATCTGCCATGAGCAACCAAGCAGAATGCACAAAAGAAAAAAAAAAAAAAATGAAGAATTTCACATGCTTACATTTTTAAAAAGATCAAGACTCTAACTATGTAGCAAACTAGTTCATGCTAAAGCTGTGATTTTTTTTCTCAAGAGATGTAGCTTTTGAACTCTGAAAATTATTTAATTCAGTTCTAACCCTCTCAGGCTCAAATTAAGTTCTAGTTGCAGGAGAAATCTGATATTTAGAGAAAATTATCATATGGGGTAGTAATATACAATTCAGACTTTTTTTTAAAATAGTCAAAATTATCAAAAAAATCATCAAGCAAATCTGCAACATCTGCCTGGAGAGGGTTAAACTGTTTGACCTGAACCTAAGACAAGTTTTTGCATAAGGGTCAATTTGCACAACACTGCTGGCTGAGTCGTCCTAGACTATCTCTACGTGTGGAAAAACAGAGTACATTTTAAAAGATTTAGAAAAAAAATCATGTCCAGCACGACAGAAAGGTATGCTGGGTCAATCGGGGGCATTGTGAAACTGCCACAGATTGATGCAAAACACACTGGGTGTGTGTAAGGAAATCATGTGAAGTAATCAGCAATGTGGTTCTCCTTGGGAAGTTGGAGTTCATAGTTGAAGAAGACCAACAACAAAGTTAATACTGGTCTTAGCATGAATGCAACACCGAATGGCACTATGTTTATTTGTGACAGTGAGGCATAAGTGGGTGAGAGCTGCAGCCGTTTCAAAACAGTTTAGAAAAAGAAGCAGCCTGAAAGCAGAAACACCTTTTTAAAAATAATAATTTCTGTTTTCCCAAAATGCTGAATTTGGGAGAATGACAAAATACCTTTGCAGATACACCTAATGTCACCTCTTTGTGGACAAGCCCTTAATCACCACCTTTGTAAAACTGGGAACACTAATAGTTAAATAAATGGCTTTCAAACCACCAATACATATGAGACTACTCAGCCTAAGTCAATCTGATTTAAATGACATGCATTACAGAGATATATTGTAAAGAGACTATTATCTAGTCTCTTTACAATGATGCAGCTGTGCTGTTAGTGTTGTTGACTAATGGCACAAATAAATGACAGACCAAACACACTCTGGTTTCAGGTAGCTATAACTAAATCACAAAAAGATAATTAAAACTTTCCATTTTACAAGCTCTTCTGTTTCTAAAGCCTAGTCTTCTTGAGATTTCTTCCTTCTCAAAGACACAAGGTCGCATGGACATGTAATATTTGAGATCAATGCATTGACTGAGCCTATGGACTTCTGTAAAGTGGTTTTGAAATGAGTGAAAGCTGTGCTGGAGACCTGTTATAGAAGAGTCCCACTGCTTTTTTGTTCTCATGGTTAAGACGGACTGATTTCTATAAATCCTACAAAATAAACTGCAGAAAAGGGAGGAATGAATCGTGGTTTAAAAGCCAATCTATGGCTGTTGGCCTTTTGTTCATAACAGTTACTTTAAATATATTGCAGGCTCGATGATGGTCTACATAAGCTAGATCATCTTCCCTACAGAGTTAAGCCACTTTGACATCTGGGGTAGTGCCCTCCAATCTGCTCTATATAAACACCTGTGACCATCTTCCACCTGGAAATTGTGTTCATTCCAAGACCCTAAGGGAGCATGCACAGTGGGTAGTAACTATGCACGATTTCCCAAGGCTAGCACAAATTAGCATCCCAGACACGCTCAGAATCTTAAGTTGGTTCTAATTTAAAAAAAAAAAAAGTTGGTTTGTTATTCTAGTTAGTCAAATATGGCAGTTTAACTTAATGGGTTAACCCATTAACATGGCAGTTAAAGGGCTAAAACATTTAGTCAAATGAAGTAGTTTGTTCTCTGTAAGAAGATAGTGAGAGAGAAAATAAAACTTAAATTGACCACGACATTACAGTTCACTTGTTCCACTATTTGCTGCCAAAACAAACTTCTTTCTTCAAGATATGATTTCCACAAGATTCCTGAAGGTGAGCTGTGTATGTGGCACCAAGATGCTAGCAGCAGATTTTAAAAATGATGTAGATTGGACCTGTTGATCAAGCAGATTATACAGATGCTCAATTGATCTGAGGAATCTTAAGGCTAAGTCAGCATCCTAAGCTTTTTGTTTCACTCCTCCAATTTTTCCTAAACTTTTTTATTTGGGCTACAATTGCGCTCAAAGTGGCCATAGCCATAAGGGAATTTCATCTCAATTAAATTCCCTGCAGATGGTCTCCAGCAAGGCTTAGGTGGGCGATATATGTCAGTACAATCCAGATGGATGGCAGGACCAAAGGTTTCTCTTTGGCAGGACCAAGACTTCATTGTCCTACATCGGACAATGAAGGGTTGGATAGCCTCTGGCCACAGAGTCCTTCAACAATTTCCATTTTGCCTTCATCAAACTCACTGAAATACTGAAGTTTGGCCATTTTTCTTCCTGCTTTTAATACATCAACATCAAGGACAAATGTTCACTTGCTTTTTGTTATGTATTGTATCAACTAACAAGTCCTATAAGGAAGAGATAATCAGTGTGATTTATTTCATCTGTCAGCTTACTGTACATTACTGACTGAAACTGTAACATTAACACTTCACCACAGGATAAAGTGGAATAATGCGAATACTAATTTGAAAACATGCAATAAGAATGCAAATTTGCAACGCTGGTTCTTAAAAAAGGTTTTAAGCACAATGTAAAACTAGAAACAGCTGAGCCATAAAGATCTGCAGGTGAAAAAAACAACAACATAAAAAATCAATTGAGAACAAGATTTTTGTATTTTAAATATAGAATACAAACATAACTATACTCCTTTTATAATGGAACAGCGTATTTTGGCATAGAAACATCTTGACACCAGAGTTATTCAGCACAAGTAACAGATTATGCTCGTTGGGAAGTCAAAAACTTTGGAGGCACACAGAATAGTATCTGTATAGCTTTTTGCTATATTGGCAGCTGTAGCTTCTAGTGGAACAGACCTTCGGCAGACGCTCCCTGGCCTACATCAGACAATGAAGTCTTGTAGGTTAGTGATGAAGTGACGTTTTAATTCAGCTGCATGGCAGAGGGTTGGGCCTTCAGTTCAGAGATCAGTGCCAGGAGAGTCCTATTAGTGCAGATGTGATGCATCATCGATTTGCCTCTCTCTCTTTGTCCACAAAAGCCGACTGAAGTCCTGGAAAGCCAAACCACCACTAATAAGACAACTGGCAAAATGGGAGTAAAAGGCATGGCCCATTAGTTGATCATCATTGCATCAAATATACTCTGCATGTCTATTAGAAGTCAAACTGGAGGGTAGTTTTCAAGAGACATAAAGCTAATATGTGTAATGTCTGTGCAGAGGAGCGACCAGGTGGAGGTTTTATCCATTCAGATTTTTGTTAGCCAAAGCTATGCCATGGTTCTGTGATTTTATTTGCAATTGTCAATTTAGTTAAGAGTTCTCAGTTTGTGTTTAGTGTGTATTTATGGTGGCTCAGCGTTTTATTTGTCCCCGTATCTACTGCATGTTTATTCTGGTTTGTGATTTACCCCAAGTACTGATTTAAGGACAAAAATACTAACTGCACATTTTGACTGAAAATTGAGTTTAACCGTACTAGATGACTGCTAAAATACAGGAAACAGCAAGAAGGAAAGTAAATAACAATGTCAACAATGAAGAATCTAAATGATAAATAATTACATTTTTCTTTTAAAGAAGATAGCAACTTTGAAAGTCAGTTGGAGAACATCTTCAAAAGTCAGCATTTAGACCTTGAAAATAGTTAGATAATTATTTTCTAGCTGAAATCCAGAAATTTGTCACATGCCCAAATATAACCTTTTTTTTCATCTCTTACCTTTGTTGCTTATACTTCATCCCACCATGATAAGTTGTGAACCAATAATAACGCGCATCACTTTGGAGGCTTTGTATCGCTGTTGCATGAGCAAATATATGGACGACTCCTGATTTCACATAGTTTACTCTGGGGAGGTTCTTGTGTATCTGTTTGTTTGGGAAAGGTGTATACAATTTTGTGGAAGATAGTCAACATCAAAGCAATGAAAGCACTCAGCCAGATAACAAGGTGTGCAAGTAAGTGTTTTTTTTTTTTCCAGACTGTTTGTATCAAGATTAAGTTCTCATTTAGAACAAAAACCCAAGGGTGTGTATGTGTGTTTCAGATAAGACCAGAAGAGACAACACAGACATAAACCGAGCACCAGCAGCAGATAAGGGCTGTGGTAAACTGACTCTGCATGCTTGAAACTTAAAAGTTTCTCCCGGGGTGACATCTGAGTTCACAAAAGTAAACGGTGAAATGCTAAACTTACAGCATGTGGAAGCCAACGACACATTTCAACATGTATGTTATTAATTTGCCTACTTCACCTGAAATATATGAAAACTAACTGTAAATGAAAATGAATCAACGTACCTGTTGTCGTCGATACTTCCACAGCCTAAACCAGCTCTCTGTTCGAACAGTCTGTAAATGTTTTTAAGGTGGTATGTCAAGAAGAACTCGTCCATCAATAAATGGCTCCTGTCCAAACGCCACACCCTGTTTTAGCTGATGGTCTGGCTTGACTTAATAGCCTGGTGCCGACCAGGAACCCCCATTCAAGGCAGCATCCTCTCTAAATGACAACTTGCACTTACAGGCTGGATTAATTTTAGAAACTTGGACAGCAGTTTTTAAGATTTCTGTCCAAAAGTAACCAATTAAAATCTTCCACAAATGTCAAATACAAGCACCAAGATATGTTATTACTTTTGAAGAGCCCTTAAAAGTGGAAAAACTAAATAATTTGAAGGTCCACAACTTCAAATAAAATTCTGATTGCTCTTTTGTTTTGCAAAACTTAGCAAGTACACCACACTGTAAACTTTAGCATCTTTGAAAAAGTAAATCATTGACTTTACTTTACATTTAAAAATCACCAAATTATGTTGATCTTTCTCCAACTCTGTGACTGAGATTTTTGATGTAATAAACATAAAAGGAGGCAGAGAGAGGGATTTATGCCCTTTTTGCAGTCCTGTTCTGTGATAACCCATTTGAGCACTAGATGTAAATCGTGTTAATCTCCTGACTGGTAGGTGTTATCCCTATAATCCAGCATAAGTCCTTGAACTCGTCCTCCACATGACCCATGGAAGTTCTTAGATCCAACAAAAAGAGTTATCCCAGTGTGAACACCAGTCTTGAGAATAAATCCAAATTCAGAAGCCTCAACCCTTGGCCCACGGATTGACCCCACAAAGATGCAGAACTGCTGTCCAGCTGAGGCTTCTTTTTCTCTCAAAACCCTGCGGTGTTCTTGCTTGCAAGTCCTTTTACAAACTCAGCTTCTGATGTAGACATGAAGATTTTTTGAGGGAACAATGAATAGTCCCATATAAATTTCTTTAAGTCTAACATAATTCTCTGTGTACGTGACTGTCCTTTGTGAAATGGAAGTTAGCTCATTCTTGGTCATTTTGGGAACATTCCTGTTCCAGTGTCTCCTTATAAAAAGTACTGATTTTTAATTATGGCCCTGTTGCCCCATTTTAACCCATCTGGAGTTCCCGTTTTTGGTTTTCCCATGTTTGTCTCAGAGCAAATAAAAACATTTAATTAAAAAAGCATAGGAAACAAGAAAACAGAATCAATTTTGAACTGTGATGGACTTTATGATGAAGTTTAACTTAATAAATTACGTTATTTGCCTTTTGTCTGAGTGTCACTTTCTTTAATGAAACTATATTGGTATAAACACATGTAAAAGTCCAAACAACCTTCAACACTGGAAAAAAGGAAAACATCTGTTTTCTCACCAAAACTATAAAATGTGAGTGTGCTCAACTGCTGTTTGCGTGCACACTTTATGTTCCTGCTAAACCCAAATTCAATCAGTCCCGCTAATTGGTAGCAGATGTGTTGCGTCCTAAATTAGAAAGTGATGATTCAGTGAAAGATTGCCAGCATGCTGTGACAAAAGACTTTAGAAAAACACTGCAACTAAAAATATGTTTACTGGTTCTTATCAGTAGTGATATTTTCTTTATGATACAAGTGGGTTTGAGGAGAATTTTTTTTGTTTTTTGTGCTTGTGTGTGTTGTCTGAAGATAATGGCAAGTTTTAGGGGCACAAGACTACCATATTTCAAGCTAACATTCAGCCCTTTCAGGCAAATCTTTCAGAAGGGCATGAACACAGAAGTAGCATAGCAGCTCAGAAGTATTTTGAATTACTTGCATTCAGAATACTTGACCAAATCTGAGTCTAAGTGAATTTTTTTTTACTCTTTGCTACTGACTGTAAGCTTCCAGATTTGTTAGTGGTTTAGTCAATTCAATTCTGTTTATTTATATAGCACAAATTCTCAACAAATGTTTTTTTAATGGCACTTTAACACACAAATAGGTTCCATTTTACAGAAATATGCAGTTCATTAAGTCCATTAATTAAGACAGATTGAATAGGAATGCAGACATTCCTATTCAACCTAAGTTAGAAATTCAGTTCATTATTTGAGATGGTAAAAAAAGAACTTTGCTACCTAAGACAACCCAACTGATTGCACTGAGTCAAGGATACACAACCGGTATCGCTGGTTCTGTTGCTAGCAGTTGAAGATAATATAACACGTAATAACTGCTGTTATGACATGTATGTGTTATTAACATGTACGTGTTTATCGCATGTACAAGAGCATGACTGATGGCACTAATTTATTCCTTCTGGCTTTGATTGGTTGTTTTTGACTGAGTGGTGTATTTCTGCAGATGGCAGTAAGACCACAGGGAGAAGACAGAACAGCTTCATTTTTTCCCAGATTAACCACCTCATATTATACTATTATGACATTGTGATGATTTTAGAATATGTAAAAAAAAATGTTGTTTATAAAAGATACATACTGTAGCTTTAATAACTAATACATTTTTAAGGCATTAAAATCCAAGTAATTAATTAATGGAAATTAATGCATTAAAATCCCAACCCTACTTTCTACATAACAAGCGTGTGAGACGCCCCTTCTGCTCAACAAAGCCCTCAACCTTGCTGTGCTCTGTTGGGCTCTGTGTTCAGGCATTCTGTTTCATGCCAAGCAAGACTAACTACGCTGTTATGCTCCGCTGGTGCAGAACGTCAACTGCATCTGCTATACTGCCCTGTCTGACCACGTGTGTGTGTTTCTATGTGAAGGTGAGGATGAATAAGTATGAGGATAAAATAAGCAGACGTTCAGAACAAATGAGGGCTGAGAAGTTAACACCAACAACTTGAATTGAGAAAGAGAGGAAAAGATGGATTGCATGAAATTGATAATGAATCAAAAATAAAGCAAATTTGAATCAAAAGTATTTTATCTTTTTACGTATGTCAGCAGATTGTTGTAAGATAATATTTTAACATTACTTTCAGCATTTCTTTCTGGTTTTCTTCTTTTTTTTCCTATGAGTGTTGTTTTCATCCATACTGCTCTTTCTTGCTTTTTTATTCTTTTTCTGTACTCTCTCATTCTCTCAGTCCAGGTGGGATCCACATAATGTACAGATATTGTTTGATCCCAACAAACAATATGGAAAACCTCATGGTTTTCCATGAGGTTTAACCCCTCTGTGTAGTTTTTCTTGGACAAGAAGAATCTTCATTGCATGTTTGGATACCTTAAATTTCCACTGTTTCAAGAATTCTCCTCCTCTCACTGATCATACCATAAGTGAGGAACTTTACACAATTGCATGATTTTTGAGGCCAGTGCTTTAGCCCTCTGGTAGCTGTTCCTGCTGTGTAAGCTCCTTGCAAATGAAATATTTTTGCTTTGCTGAAATATTTTATGCTCTGGGGGTCACTCTTTATGGAACTGATGAGAGTTTAAACAGTTCTAAATGCGTACTCCAACGCTCTCTATCACAGTGAATGTAAATGTACATAATTTGTCATTCAGATAAATTATGTAGTCAAATCAAACCGTTCCTTTAATGTGCTCAACTGTTTTTGATAGTTAAGATAAACAATACAATTTGAATTGCTGAATGAAACTCCACAGAATGACAGTATTTTGAAATAGTGGCAGAAAAAGGTCTTGCTGAAAAATCTTAGAATTGACTTTAGTGCCGACTTTTGTATTCTAAAACTGCAGAACTGTTACAAAACACATGGTTAGACCGCTTACATGGTAGTAAGAAAACTGTAATTATTAGCCTTCATGCAAGATATTTTCAAGATCCTAGATAAATTTCATTATTCATCAATAATGCAGTTATGATGGTTAATCACCATGATCTCACTGAACGTTTTCAAAATGGCTTTTCTTCATCATTTGCAATAGACTGCATGGTGGCACAATATTTGAAACAGCTCTGACAGTTCATCCATAATGTGTGGCCTGTGTACACCTGCATTTATTCTCCACGGCAATTGTGAAATCAGTTTGCGCTGAGCTGCCAACTGTGGAGAAATGCACACAGGTAGTTGAGGATAAACATTAGACACCAGATGCATAAACTAATTGCTGAGGGAACAAAAGGAGCTGAGCATTTTTAAAGCAAAATGTATGCTATCAAATATAATAATGAGCAAGAAAAGGAGGATCAAATTGTGTAGGCTGTGAGGAAACCTCAGAGGCCAGAGGGGATGCCAGTGGTGGTAGCCCTGTTGCAGGAAGGTTGGAAAAGCAGATTTGCCAAACACTAAGAGGAAAGCAGGGTCATGCTTGCTTGCACACTGAATTGTGGTTTTCCAAATTTGTCACAATCCAGTACTGCTTGAATGGCAGTGGAGAGCCTTGAGATCATCTGACAATACTTAGCAGGTCTATGGAGGGTGTTACATATTACATTTTTAGTAGCCTTAAAGGATATTCTACTCAAATCCTCTCCCATGTCCCTGTAGTCACTCCACCCAAATGTCCCATATAAAAAAAAAGGTTTTGTCAGCTCTAGTGGCCTTTATTTGACAGTTGTCAGAAAGGAAATCGGGTTGTGAGACAGGGGAGGACACGCGGCAAGGGTCATCCGGCCGGGACTTTGGATCACCGCTGCGCTTAACCACTTTTATTCCATTATAAATTTAGTCCCTTAGTGCACTTACATTGCATCACTGTTTTAGAGCCACATCAATTTAATTTCATTTGGTAATCTAAATTATAACATGAAAGCGTCCATTAGCAGTTTTCAAAGTAGTACACTGCAGGTTCCTCCGCCACTAAGCGACTGAGATCAACTCTGTTCCTGCAGAGGCATATTGTTCTGTCAGTGAGGACATTTGCCTATTTAAAAGCTGTTCGCCTTCAAATAAAAGTGGAAAACTAACTTTGAAATTTATTTTATTTTTTTTAACTGAGCCTTTGAACATGTGAAGTCAACAAGCACTTAAACTCTCTTCAGAAAGATTTTCTGATTTATGCATCTGGACCTTTGCCAGCACACAGACATGCATATTTCTAAAATCCATCCCTCTGTCTGTCCATCTGTCATTTCTTTTTCAAAGCATATCCAAAAACAGACATGCATACCAAATAGAGCTACTTCTGATGGCTGTTTAATATATGTTATAGAAGACATACTGGGCACCTACATATATAATTTTTTCATTCTGTCTACTATATGTTGTTTTTTGACTCGCCTTCATATTTATTAGAGCCTGTATCTATCATGTGTGATTCACAATGTTTTGCCAAGTCATGGCAGAGAATGTTACTTTTTCAGTCGCATTTGCTTTATCTATATAATACAATACGTTATACTGCTTATAAAGAATCAACTGAGCATCTGGAAATTAAACATGCATTGCTTTCTGAGTATCCTCAAGTGCTACGTTCATTATTAGTCAAATTAATCAACAATCTCCCTTTCAGTTTTATGGGTTAAGCAAAAGTAATGAGTAAATAACTTGCATAGTCTCAACATTTGAGTCACAATCACATTGACTCTATAGTTTGCTGCACATTTTTGGTATACATGGCTGGATATTAGCACAATCTTTATGTACCTTGCAGAGAAAATAGTTTCAACATTTCCTTGGAAAGGCAAGAGCTTGATAAGTCCTTATGCGTGTGCATGTGTGTGTGTGTTGGGGAGTGAGGGGAGAGGGGATTCCATACACATTAATCAACCTTATTTTTTTATGTGTAAATAAACATTAGTGTATACATATATTATGTGTAGGGGTAAGTGGGATACTGCCGCATGCCTTTTATGTTGTTGGTGAGCCTTTTTATAGATGTTGACGGCCTTAATACAAAGCTGTTATCCCCATTACAAAGCCTAAATGAAAAAAAGATAAGCCGAAAACAAACAAGCAATATGCTAATGGCACTACATCCCAGTAACTGCACAAAACTAGCTGTAGACAAAGTAAATATGTTATGAGGATTAATCAACGTATTACAAGTAGAAGAACAATTTAAACTTGTGTGAGAAACCTTGTGCAATTTTCTAAAGCTAAGTTTTTTGTTCTTGCTGGGGGTGTGAAGTATGTTTTTGACATGATTTAGATTATTAGACATAAAAAAATGTCACAAGTTAAATTCTTTACAGCCCCTTGACACTCAGCTATAAAATGCTCCAGAAAAAGCTAGAGGTCATAATCTGATGACCTGCTGAAGTCAGAGTGTCGGACAGGTCAACGCAAGAGCTCCTTAAAAGGCCAACTCCAATGCATCAAATTGTAAAATCAAGTTTCTTTTAAGTTATCCTTGACATACACAACATTGTTGCTGGCTGATGTACTATAAAATGGCACTATGTGCATAATATCATAAGCACACACCCGCACCCCCCCCCCCCCACACACACACACACACATACTTGAACTTAGACCAATTTACTGAACATGTTTTTGGACTGTGGGAAGAAGAACAAACGAGTACCCACTCATGAACTGCTCTGTGTACCTTTTAATTCTAATTATTACATTTTCTGGTTGAATCTCCAGATGTAGAGCTTCAGACATAACACTTTTAGCCATGATCTGCTGACACCATAAAAACTAGTTGAAGATTTGAATGCAAAAAAGATTATTTGAATAAAAAAAGTTAAATTGTAAATGTTAAGCTGTGTCATTTCTTCGAGTGAGGAAAGAAAAACTGTGACAAGCTTTTGTCCATGAAAAATGAGTGTAGCTTTACCTTGTCGACACTGAACTTGATTCATTTTGACAGGTAAGCACTGCGGTAAATTCAGAACAGTGCAGAACTTGTTGTCTAGTTTTGTTTTGTGTATGTGTCAAGCATTCGAGTGAGTGTGACCCAACAGGTTCTGCAAAAAGCCTCACTTGGGATTTGAACAGATTGCACTTCACTTTTTACCATTGGAAACAGCCATTGCCTCACACCACCACCACCACCACTACCTCCCCACAGCAGCTCTGCAAAGATTAAGCAGAATAGATGGAGATATGACAGTTAGGCTCATTTACAGGTCATACCTGTCATGCAGACGTTTCATGTATTTGCTCAAAACTGAAAGCTTTGGAGCTCCACATGTGTGCCAGACCCAGACTCAGAAAGCACCTTGATATGGTGCCAGGCAACCATGGGGGGTTGAATAGAGTTTAGTGTGCATACACAGTAGAGAGAAAGAAACAGAACATCAGGCGGGATGAAATGTCTCACAGATTAACTCGCTTCTGACTTTATTCTTTCCTTGATCATTATGCTTCCCAAAGTACCTGATATCACAGCACAGGTGTCATCTTTAATTTATGCTATTGATCAGATCCCAACATCACAGTAACGAAACATTTGTTCAAATGCAAAGCTCTTCCTTTTTATCTCCCTAATTCACAGAACAGAATGCTTTTTTAAATGTAAAATATAGAGATCATGTAAAAAAAAAAAAAAAGCCCATCGAACAATGCAAATGAGATACCCAAAGAAGTAGACTAAATAAAAAGGTTTTCAAAGCAGCTCAGTTTAAGTGTCTCAATACTTAAAACCTGTTATTTACATTTCCTCTGGGAGAACCTGAAAAAACGGATGACAGAAAAATTTCTCAAATGTGAGAGATGCCAGAGATAAAACCATACAAAGCACACCCGCTATGAGGTTCACTTCAAAGACCAGGATTCTGGTAGACGTCTGTATACTTGTACACTTCAAGAAGAGTCAGAGGTATATAGTTTTAAGATCTGCACCCTTCCTTGGGTCATTTGAAGAAGCGCCTACTCTCCCTCCATTCTACACCTAAGAGAAATCTCACTCTGTCCTGGTGATCTGTTGGATTTCATCCTCAGAAAATTGACAGCATAATAATTTCTTAGCCATGAATATTGTGTGATCTGTCTCAGTGCTTAAAACCCCGCTTATGACAGCTGCTGGTCTTTTAAATGCCTAGAAAAAAAGGACTGCTGCAGTTAAGCTATTTTGTAGCTGTCAGCTAATGATAATAACAGCTAAAGCCACTCGTCTTTAACCTATGCTGTTAAAGGCTTTTGTTACTTGAACTTGGGGCTACTTGGTAGCTACTTAATATGCTGGCTGGTAGCATTCTAGGGTATGGCTTCTGGCACTATTGTTAATATGCAGCATAAGGCTGGTGGTGCAGAGTGCTAAAGCTGCTAGCTGTGATGCCCAGGGAAATCCCTGCTGCTGACCTTTCACTGACAGGATGAAACCTGACACAGACACACAAATGATAATGAGTGCTGGGGGGAGAAGAGTGAGATGGAAGGGACTGAGTGAGGAGAATCATGATGAGAAACATAGGAGAGAGACTGAATTGAGAATTAGTGAAATAAAGAAGATTGATTTGGGAAAAAGAGGATGGGAACTGGAAAAAAAAGAAGAGATATGTTTTTTTAGAGGCAGGATGAAAAGGGTATCGATAGGAATGAGCATAGCTGCACGGTCATCAAAGACGAAAAAGAGAACAAAATGAAAAGGGGGGCTCACAATAATCAGAAGAAGCAGACAGGCATGTTGTGCAAAGTCAACAAATAGAGCAAAACATGTGGATTAAAAAATTACAAGAGGTGGCGCACGATTATAAAAACAGAAATCTTTTATAAGGAAGTAATTATAAAGCAGAAAACAACAGGTGAGAGATAAGTGGGTGTTAGAGTGGAGAGAATGATCAGTGAAGATAGAGAAGGGGAAGAAGGGAAAACAAGGAGTGAGGCAGAAAAAGGAGAAGAGACGGCAAGCAGAACACAGAGAGATTCCCTCACAGCCGTGTTGGTGAGGCTGTAATTTAACGCTCCGCCAGGTCGCAATCAGAGCTTGTGTGTGCTTAAATGAGTGTGTGTTGGCAAGAAAGCTTGGGTTGGATGAGTGAGTTAGGCACTAAGCAAAGTTGGAAAAATGGAGGAATGCAAAGTACGGTGGAAGGGGGGCATAAGCAAATGAATAAATTAGCAGAGAGGTTGGATAAACAGGGCAGATTCTATTGCTTCGGTAGGGTTTAGCTTTTCAGCTTAGAAACATGACACCCTGGCAAAGTGAGTTGGATGAGAGAAACTCTAGACGTAATGGTCAAAATGGGAGAAAATATCAAGGAGAGTTGTAACTAGTGGAAAGGGAGGATAGAAATGAAAAAAATATATATTACCAGCTGTGGAGAGAGCTGTAGTAGTGGATGAAGTTAAATGCAGCAAAGGTGGGGAGTTGCAGATAGAAAACAGAGACTAAAGGCTAGAGAGCAAATAACAGGAGACACAGATGGAAAGAAGAAGAGCTGAGGAAGGAAGATACAGGGAGACGGAAAATAATCAAGTAGAAAAGGGGATAAGAGGGAGGTGAGGACTGCAGAAATTGAGGATGGGATGGGAAAGTAATGAAGAAGAGGGGGAAAAAAAGGGAAGAGGGTAGAATCAGAGGAAAGTGAGAGAGCGGATGAGATTAGAAGGTTGGAAATAGAGGAGGGAATGTAGACCCATCGGGGAGGGGTGAGGGGAGAAGAATGATTCCCTCTTTCATCCAGAGTTGAATAATCCCCCCAAACTGTACAAATAAAAGGAGTTCAAAGAAGTAGTTAGAGCATAAAATGAAAAAGAGACATTTTCTTGCATCTGGGCCAAGATTTTATTCACACATCTATTCAAAAAATGTGGTACAAATGGTCAATGTTTTGTCTGTTAAGACAAAATGGCGAAGGTCAGTTTTTAGGAGTTCTTGCATTCACACTAGAGAGCAAAAATGTGAATCTCTGCCTCAAATATAAAGAAACAAATGTGTTTGAGGAATATATTTGCTGCACACAATTCAGATATGACAGAAGGCCTCTTTTGACTTTATGTCAAACCAACAACTCAACTTCAAAAGTGCTTCTATGCCTTAAAATGTTTCCATCTTTGACCTTTTTCTGAAAATGTATTTCTAGTTTGTGACTCAAAAAACATGTTTTTTTTTTTTTTTCTTTGTCTGAACTCAAGCATGTTTGATAGAGTAACAAGCACAGTGGTTATTTTTGACCTCTTGCAGTTGTGGCGTTTTGTATTTTTTACATTATAAAGCCATTAGTAGAAGAACAACACCATAACATTAGCGACCCTCCATCGTTCTAACATATTAATTTTCAGTACAGAGTATGGAGTATTTTTTTTTCTTAGGTTTGGTCTCATCTCACAAAAGCACATCATTCCAGTTCAAGCCCCATCTGTATGCAGATAACCCAACAGGTTTACATTTATGATGGAAGAATAAAAGGAACAATGCAAATGCAAGTGTTTTATTCAAACTGTTGTATGTTTAACATGTCTATCATAATGAAAATGTCTTTCTGTGAATAAAGAGTAATGAGCCAGCATACTACAATTTTCAACCTGTCATCGCTTCCTTTTACTTTACCACTACAATGTAATATTTTTTACTTGTTTAATTTTCCTTTTAATCATATAAAGCACTTTCAATTGCTCTGTTGTTGAAAAAGTGACTTTCAAATAAAATTACCTTGCCTGGCCTCACATTACCTTTCAATTTCAACTTGTCTAAAAGATTTCTTGCTTTGCACTGGCAGGTGTTTCTCTTACTTTCCTCTCTGTTTTTCTTTTCCTGCTGCTTCTTTGTCTCCCTTGTCTAACTTTCTACCTCAGTGGTCTTGCAGGCATGAATTTCCGATCCATGGCAACCTCGATGTCACAGCTGCTTCTCCTCAAATAATCTTCTCAGAGCCTCACTCCATACTGTCGCCAGTCAGGCACTGCAACAGAGCAGGACAAAGAATTCTCACATTTGTTTTCTCTCAAGTCTTGTAGTCAGCATTTTCTCTACATTTATTATGCTTGGGCATAACATTGGTGCTGGATTTGATGTTGATGTGCCGAATAACCCACTCATTTTTTATTTTTATTTTCCCTTTAAAGAAGTTGGCAAACCCATTGCAGGCCCTGCTAGAGTGGAGTTGTGGAGATCACATGCTACAGTCAGGATAATTTGTCAACCTGTCAACTGTGTCAAACTGTAGTATATCAAATATTATGATGAATCCATGCTGGATTTCTACTGTTTATATAGAAGACATACTGTAGATCAGGAGTGTTAAACTCCAGTCCTTGTCTTTCATTTTTTATATGTGCAACTGGTCCAACACACTGCAATCAAATGACTGAATCACCTCCTTCATATGTAGACAAGATCCCCAGAGTCCCGCTGACGACTTTCAGGTGTGTTGCAGCAGAGGCACATTTAAAAGCTGCAGGATGCTGACCCTCGTTTGTCACCTGTGCAATAGAAAAGGTAGAGTCTTTCTTGACTCTTGAGGATATGCAAATTTAAAAAGCACTTGAGTTAGCACCTCTCTTGACTAACCTGAAAACTCAATGCCACTTTCACTCACAGTGTCTGTCTGTTAGTTTTAGCTCAGTCCCTACTGAAGTCAGCAGTTGTACAAGCTGAAGGGCAGTGGTTCTTTTGCAAATTTCATTACATTACATAAAAAAAAAAAACAACCTTCAAACCGTCTTAAAATGTATTTGATGCTGCTCCCATTTCCCTGTAAAACAAATGGCAATGACTATATTCTCTTTGTAGGTGAGGGTTCGTATTTATTTATTTATTTGCTTTACTGATATTTTGTGTTGATTTTGCTGTGCCAATAACTGGGGATAAAAATGTTAGCATAGAAAATATTAATCATAGATCAGAACATGCAGGTAAAAACAATGGAAAAAGGAATTATTTATTAAATCTGCAATTCAGCTTCAAGCTGCTCAATCACAAAGGAAGCATAGTACACAATCAGGCCATAATGATTTATTCATATCTACATCAGAGTTTGGGGCAAACATAAATACAATTAAATAAACCAGTATAATCAGCAAAAAAAAACAACAAAAAAAAAACATAAGCCACATAGCACGGCCACTAGCTGACATACTCTGTGTCCTTCTGGACAGAGGTCTGAGAGGTTGCTCCTGGAATCTGCTGCAGACACACCTTCAGTTTCAGGGTCACATCCCCGAAGCGCACAGCTGACCGATGGCACCACTTTGACTCTGCATAACTGCTCTATTTCCTCTTTGACCCCTTGGTATTTCCCAAGCTTTTCATGTTCCTCCTTCTTGATGTTGCTGTCACTTGGGATCACAATATCCACTACTGCCTCTGTTTTGTGCTCTATTACCATGAAGTCCAGATGACTTGCTGTAAGCTGTTTGTTATAAAAGAAAAGACAGTTGAATAAATGTGTCTTAGGACAGTTTTAGTGCATCTACAGCACTAGAGATTCGAGTAAGCAGAGTTCTGAATAAGCTGCGTAAGCATAATTATAATGTAAAACAGACTCCTGTCTATTTGTGATTCAACATTTTCAGATTCACAATTTTTGTGGTTTTTCTGAAGAACATGACTCCAAATTATTCTCGGAAAATACACCTATTTACCAAGTTTTTCAGAGAGCATATCTAAAATATTCTAAATAAAATACAACTTAGAAAGATGCATTTCAATAGAAAGGCATAATGCTACTTGACACTCATAGGTGATGCTTGCAAGGCAGCTTATTGAGAAGAGGCATTAATTTTCCTTGGCAATGATTAGCTGTACCACCAGGAGCGAAAGGAAGGAAGACTGCAGATGATTTCAGCATTAGTGCAAAGAAGCAGTATTGTATTTCCTCTCTTTATCATGTCAAACTGCATTTCTTATCTTTATAGTTGAAAGACAGAAATTCCCAAAAGAAAAGTGCCAGAAATTCATAATTTTTTATATTTGTTGTGCAGTCTGCTTTTTGTGGAGTGGTTGCTCTGACTGAACCTCAGTTTCTGAATGGACATGCTGGTTGAAAACCTGCTCAATACTCTTGATCTCACACTGGTTCATACATGGTTCCTTTTTCAAAAATCCAAAGCAAATGGCCAAAATCTCAAAGTAGTGGCTTCAGAAGCACATTACAAATGTCCCGGAGTGGCCAAGCCAGAGGCCAGACTTCAAGCAGGTGGGTTTGGAAAACGCCTGCACAGATGTCTGGTTCAACCTGATGAAACTGGAAAAAAAGAATAATGGGCAAAAACTGATAAATGTGGATCAACAAAATATTAAGCAAAGGCTGAGAATACATTTACTTATGTAAATGTATTTTTTTATATTGATTTTTAATACATTTGTAAAAAAACAAAAAAACAGAAGTGTTTATTTTCTTGTGCACATCCTCTCTTCTGAACAGGTAAGTCCAGTTTGCCGCAGAACACTTCACAAGGAACAAACAAAACTATAAAGACAGCCTCAGAGCAAATTAATCATCGAGGCATATTGCTCTGGTATACACAGCCTGCTGATCTCAGGCACAAAAATACAGTGACTAATCACCTCCCGCCTCTTGAAATGGTTCATTTTTCATGTTATATGGAGACTATACAGTGAGGTATGAAGTCTAAATTGCAGCATGTTCACAAAATAGAAGAAGACACTGAAAGAGTACAGCAAAATACAAGCTTTCGTTAAGCATATTTAATTGTTCTTTCTCTATATAAATTGTGTGTAAATTCACTATGATGTAAAGTAACGATTGTTTTTAACACCGTTGTATAGTCATATAATTATTTAGTATTTGTGATGCTTTCCGTTATGTTATTGTTGTCGTCCTTCTGAGCTACATCTCTGTCCATATCAACAACTTTGTTGAAATAAAATTCTCAGATGGTTAAATTGGTCACATGACATCCGTTCTTGCATCGAATATAATCTAAACTTCTGCTTCGCTTTTCTTTTTTTGCCTCTTTCCCCAATATTGATGCTTTGCATTGCATCAATATTCATCTCTTTCCAGAATAACTGTTTCTGCTGTAGGTTATCCAGGTTTTTTAGAAGCTCTTTCATTTCCTCTTCGCACTGCATCTGCATGTCTTCAGTAGCTTTAAAAATATTTTTTGCTGAATCTGCCTCACATTTTTTTTTCACCGCTACTGTATGAGATTATCTGAGCTGCAGAGCAAAGTTGATATTTTGTAGCATTCGCCAGTAAATGGCACAGCATCATACTTTAAAGTATATATGGCCTCATGTTGCTTGAGAGATGTCTTTTGGACATCTGTCAAGTCAGCAGTATTCTCCATTATAGTGCAGTCTATTGATCCAGAGTGAGAAACTTTTAAAGGCTTAGGAAAGCTTTGCATGTATTTTGAGTTAATTAGTTAATTAGGGTGTGACACCATATGTTTTCATTAATGGCCTTTTCACAGTGTTCTAACACAGAATCTTTGGTATAAATTATCTGTAAGCCATAATATTCACAAAGGGTTGGAATATAACACTCTTTTTTGATGATTTTATATAAAATATGCTGTTCACTTGAGATGACTGGGAAGAAATATTGCACTTTTACAAAACAATTCCAATTTATGTGTTTTTTTTTACATATTTTTCTCTACAAGAAAAATATGTAAGTTATTTTACTTGCCCTTGCAAGTTAAAGAACTTGCTAGGTCCCAGTCCTACAGCATTCAAGGGAAATGGACAGATTTGTAACTGATATCTTTAAAACTGGGTTAGTCTCTCCCAAGGGGTTAGAGTACCTGTTACTTTATTTATGTGAAAAGGAGGGTTAACACAGGAGACTCTACCTGCTAATTTCTGCTGCTATCATTTTTGATAGATAGTTACAAACCTCACCTTTTTGCTAAGCTGATGTACATACACAGAGGAGTACATGTGCAAAGAGACAGTTTAATTACTCTTTAAACTTGCCCTGTGTACAACAAAGTCATCCCAGACTCAGGAACTCATCCATCAGGGACGTTTTCAGTGCAGCGGGAGTTATTTTGATGTGTGAGCGGTGAGACAAAGGGTCATTCAAACAGTAGGGGGGAAAGGCTGTTTCAGGTATGGCAGCTTTGACCTTGTCCAGTTCACTGAAACTCAGGAGCATGCAAGCATCTACAAAAGGCAAATTCCATAGTTTTTTAAATGGAGAAAAAGGAAGGTATGACACAGAAAGTTTGTTCTTTTTGGAGTTAACTATGTAAAAATATGTGGAAATTAATGCAATGAACTGAACAACGTGAAAAAGTGAAACAAAACCTGCCCTATCTTCTGCCCTTCATATGAGGGGAGCTTTGTGGGAGTTTTTTCAGATGTTTTTCAGATGATCTCTGGAGGTTGGAAAAACAATTCTGACTCGTTGAACATAAAACAAAACACAGAAACAAAATATTATCACTGTGATTTACCTAATACTACTTCACACAGCAGATGTGAAAATTTTCCATATGCATCAATTTAGCACAACTGTCTTGTCTTCTTGAACAGAAAAGCTTAGACTGCTAATCCAAATGTTTAGGAGTGATGGATGTCCCAATCTGATCCTTTGTGCATCAAGGTACCAATCTAGGCATAATATTGAAGTCCATTTGACAAGGATATATATAAACGTTCAAATTCCTGTTCGCTGTTTAATGAAGGAACATTCTTCATACGTCTTTTGTTTGTTTATCTTAAAAGAAAAACACAAAACTATCCTATATGATAGATTAAAGCAAGGTCACATATAAAAGTCAGAGTGAATCCTAATACTAGGCAAAAGATTCTGTAATGAAATGAAAAAAAAAATAACTCAATGTTGTGCTTGGTGATTAAGATATGGTTTGCACATTAATGTGCAGCTGCTGGCTGCCTGGGAACAACGTAGGTGGTCCAAAACTCTCTGTAACAGCTTCTCACTAAGACGTGCTGCAGGGTGAAGAATGAGAAAAATCTGACATTTATGCATTCTGTTTTAGAAAATGTCATTAATTAGGGTGCACCTTTTCTGCCTGCGTAATCGGTTCTCAGGTGTGTGTCCTTCACAGTCCTTTGTGCTGCTCATCACGAAAACAAGCTTTCACTTTGTACCCTTACAAATGTAAAGCTTATTTGGAGAAGCACAGACGGCTCTCATTGCCTCAGTGTGAAATTAAGATGGCAGAGAAAGATGTGACATGAAATTAAAGGAGGAATCAGAGGAGTGAGAGTGCACCAAACTTATTGGAGTAGAAATTATGAGACCTTGTCTGACATATGTTTTCTCCTTAGACACAACTACAGTAATTAATCTATGTCCACCTGGCAGTTATTACCATCCTGAACATCTCAAGGCCAGTCTGAATGCTCAGCAGGATTGTATGAAAGTCATCCGTCTTTTTTCTTAAGATTGCTATTTTTTCCATGGTCACCTGTCTATTTCACATCTACCACTATATTCTTGAAGGGCAGAATGGGAATTGGGAGCATATTTATTTGACTTCATTTTCCTTGATAGTCCTTTGGAAAGCATGTGCAGTGGTAATAATAGCACACACAGGTGATAATGGTTTTTAGAAATCACATACATTACTGATGAAGCTTTAGTGTCTTATACTTGGCCAATAGATCAACAGGAATTTCTAGATATGGCTATTTTTTGTTTGTTTTGTTTTGCTCAGGAGGTATTTGAATAGTTTTGAATAATGACAGATGTAATTTGTAGGGGTGGGTATTTCTCTAAGGCTCGAGCCGTACCAATAGATCTTTTACCGATTTGCTAAAAGACCTAATGACCCAAAGATCTCAGTCTATGCTACAGTTTTTTTTTTAGCAGTGAGCTGTCAGAGAACTGCAGTAAATCCTGCCCACAGAGAAGAGATGAAAATGACCCCTTATTCAACCTACTGGCCAGCAGCTAAATGAGCCCCTGTGCCAATGTCATATTTTAATATAAAGTTACGCATTACTAATAAGAACTTAAGTAAAACTCAGAACAACTTAAAAATAGAAATTAAACACAAAGCTGCTGTTCAATGTTTAGAAGATCTTTAGGTTTGCCAAAACGTGGCTGCTTGTGACTGTGATAAAAACAAGAAGTTTCTAATATGACATTGTTTTCTCACTGAGGGGATTTTTTTTTTTTTTCCCACATCCAACAAATGTGACTCTCATTTTAAAAATCCTCTCACAAAAGTGTACCAGAACAAAACTAATTGGTAAACTTAAACTGTGTTCAGTTTCTCATAAGTAGCAAAATTTCCAAATGATGACAGTGGTAGATGATGCCCAAACGCCTCCATTGTTATAACTAAATTAAATAGAAGTGTGTATTTTGATGATTACCAAACACCAACTGTGTGTTTTAATCCTCAGTTTTACTCTTCAGGTTCATACATTTTAAAGAAAAAATTAACAAATGCACTATAAGTATATAAGTTTTTACAGATGAAAAACTCAAAGTTGCCTCACTGTTTGACTATAAAGTTATTAGAGGACAAATACTTTCCCCATTGGTACAACTCAAATTGAGTGAATGGTGACAACCTAATCACAAACTATTTTGTCAAATCAGAGTACAGACAATTTTGTTTACTCCAGCTCAATGAAGCACTTCAAATCTGAAGTAGTTAACAGATTCACTTGAGGGTATATAAAGATAAAATAATTTAATGTTTTACTTTTACTGAAGCATACAACATGGGCGCTTTCTTGTTGTACTAATATTAAAATATGACCCAAAGTAAAAGGGCATTTTTCTCCATGGACCTGAAGTTTAGTTATTCGTTCCATGAAAAGTTGATTCACAATTAAGCTGTCAGCATCCATTTACTTTGAGGCATGGAGACAGGTCCGCATTTTGCACTGAAAATGGCCTGGCCACTTGCAGTGTGGGATTTTAAGGGCTACACTTTGCATTCAGTTTTCAGCTATTTCAATGCAGTCCAGTTCAATTCAAAATGCAACACAAAACAGCCAAATTCTGATCCCTTGATACCAGTTGGGGAAAAAAAAAATTACTCAGTGAAGCTGATTTAATCAAGTCGTTGACTTTATAATGATCCACAAGGTTTCATTTGCAATTTAGAATAAATTTAAATAGCTTTCAAGATTCATTCATCTCTAGTTGCGTGCTTCAATCAGATCACAGTTTTAGATTGTCGCCTTTTGTTTACTGCCTTGTTCAAAGGAGACGGTCAAATCAGCCCAGCTATTCTTAAAAGCAGGTACAACTGCAATTTAGAACAACTATGAGCTTTGCTCAAAGAGCCTTTCTGCACAATCAAGGTATAATTACATTTGAGGACAAAGTTGCAGAGATTGGAAAACAAAGACGGAAAGAAAACAGCATGTAATAACTTGCATTAAAGTAATTTATAGGCAGTGTCCCTATCAATTCCAATGTTTTCAAAGGTGCTCTCAAGTGACACTTTTCAAAGTACTTGCTGTCAGTTACAGAAGCTATTACCTAGAGAAAAAAAGAACCAATTTAAAATGGAAGGCCTCAATCACTAATGATGGATTATAGTTTTTAGAGTGCAAGAAGAGCTGTCAGCAGAATATGGAGCACAGTTTCAGATAGACTGCAGCGCTTAGGGCTGTGCAGAAGTGGGACTTTGAATCCAAGACTTACTCTGCACTTATTAGTCTGTGGAATAAGTAGCTCTTCGTTCCACTTGTCTCTATGTGCCTAGGAAATTATCAAAAGACTTACGTTTCTGGGTGTAACGTAAAAACCCTCTACGTCTCACACATGCAGACATGTTAAAATCAGAGAAATGAAGACTAAACCAAGGTGAACAAAATGGCCTGTGAATGCAATTACCGGGTTTCACAATTTAACTCTTTCTATACAAAAATGCAGATTTTGGTACGGGAAATATTATTTAGAAATACTATTGCAATTGTCAGATTTTATTGCTATTTAAAACATAAAGGAGAAATCAAAAGCTCGATAATTCCTGTAAGTCACATCTGCAAAATCAGAAAAGTGGTAGAGTCAAATCACCAGAGAAAATAATAACGAGTTACTTACAATAGCCCAAGCGGGGAACTGATGGCTAAGATGAACACTTCTAGCACTAATGGGGTTAATTCGCAAAAAAGCCATAATGCAGTTGCATTTGTTCTGTCAATAGTTACAAAGTGGTCACAGTAATGCTTTTAGAAAATGGTAAGATTACCACTTTCTTAAAATCACTGTGCTTAAGACATTAGCAGTAAGGAAGAAGAGGCCATTTAAAGCTCAATTAGAACAAAGCATATGCTTCCCAACCTCAAAATAGTCAGATCCTGAATGAGATTTAAAACATTTTTAATATACAGATACTGCACAAAAAATATAAACATTATGAAGGAAGTAGCATTGAGAGTTTTGACTAGCCCTACTAAACAAGGAGATTTTTTTTCTCCATCAGCAATTTGAGACTTCTTAGACTCTCAGTAGGGTTGGGCATACATTTGTTTTTCCAATAACATGGTATATGCATGCAAACTCCACACAAGGTAGCTTGAGCAAATGATATATTAAGCTGAGACCTTCTAGCTGACTTATCCTCATGCTGCCTGATTTGAAAGAAATTTCAAGCTTATCTTGTGGGGGAAAAATAGGTAACTTTCTCCCTGGCTGTCATACAATACCTAAAGTAGCAGCAGAAAATCGTATTAATCAGAATCTTTTACATAGATAATCTACATTAATCTTAAAGACTGAGGGGAGTTTGAGACATTAAATATATGACATTAAGAAGAAAAATTGGACTTTCCCAGTTTTGTTTCCACTTTGCCTAGAAAAAGAGTTATTTCTTTAGTGCAGACTACTTTGCTCCTTGTGTTTGCACATGTGCAAGACACAAGGAGCTATTAGAAATGATGAACAAATTCAATCAAGGTGTCATTGGTATCTTATGCCGTTTCACATATGAAAGCTCAAGAATTTTGCATTAATGAGCATTTATTAGGCCAGGTATTCTTTTCCTTCCTTTTTGGTCTTTAAAAAACCATGTGAACATAAATTTTGAAATGATTTATCAAAATAGATTTTTTTTTTTTTTTTTTTTTTACAAACCATAAACCTGGTATTTTAAAAGGGACAGGTAGACTGTAAAACCATCATGCAAAGCTTTACTGTAAACACATTTGAACACCTTGAACTGAGGTACAAGCATCAATGACCTAACTTTATCAAACACATGTAGATGTAAAGTATTTCTCCATTCTGCACTGAAAATGTCCTTACTGACTGATTGATGTGGACCTAGTGATTGGTTCGACAGGAGAATAGGTTTGTCATTGCTGCCAGTTCCTTTGTCGGATCCAAAGGTTGGATAGAGCAGTTTTTAGAGCTTAGGTTGTCTCTGAGTCTTTGTCGTTTCCTTTGTTTCCTCCTGTAATCACAAACCTACAAAGTGAACAGTATGTAGACTGAACACTCAATCCAGATGACTTTTTAACCAGATTGCACAATTGGAGTGAATGTGCTTTCTATTAAACTGCAATGTTATTGTATTTTTTATATATTGCTAATATTTGAAGCCCTTGCTTTTTTTCCTCTGAGCACATTAATTCCCAATAAGTCCATTTTAAAGGCCAGAATTGCCAGCAATAAAGTTGTGTGATTGTATCGTATAATTTAATAGATTAATAATACTAAAGTTAGCTTTGCCCAATAATATTCAGTCATTTGCCCACTATTATTCAGTCATGAGGTTATGATGATGCCAAGTCAAGCTCAACTGGAGCTCTGTTTCCCAGTAGGAGAGGCTCTTCAGCTCTTATCAGAATGTTAATAAACCAATCATACTCTCATTTAGTGCTAATCAGCAAATCAAACTATTTGTTCCTGTCTCCTATTTCATGCTGAGATCCTTTTCCGGCAGAGCCCAAGAGGATGTTTTTGTGTGTTCATCATGGGAATTTTAATTTCTGGTTCACGGTAATTTAAAACAATTGAATTAAAAATGAAAGTGCAGTACTTCAAATATAAAAAAGAAAAAACTTCTAACCCTCTAAAGTTAATAAATCCATCTTGTTCCGATGCATTTTTCTTTCTTTCTTTTATTTATTCTTATCTGCAAGGATAATGAACTAAGTTTGGGCTTTTAATGAGCTGTTTGAAATGTTCATTATTTTAAAGTTAAACTGCAAAACACAAACAACTTCAATGGATTTTTGAGACAAGAGCTAGGTGAACCTCTTAAAATATGTGATCCAAACAGCATCAAAAACAGAATAGAATATTGTGAAAAGATTTAATTTCCTTTTTCACTCATTTCTCACAGTAAACCTAAGATAATATACATATTCATTAAACATGCAGTGAAATATTTTAATCATTTGTTTGTCAAAACTTTGACGTTCATGGCCTACAGACAATGACAACCCAAAATTTTGTGTTTCAGAAAAATGTAATACTGTTTATTAGCTGCCACAGCCTAGTCAGTTAATGAACTCAAAACACATGCAAAGGTGTCCTGAGCCTCAATCTGCCTCAGTAAGTGAAAAAAAATAAATAAAAAATGCTGACTTGACAGACATCCAGAGGTCATTTTGACACGCTCCACAAGGAGGGAAAGCCAAAACATGGCGACAAGTAAAACTTATTGTTACTATGTAAAACATTGATAAGGAACTATTTGTTATGTTATGATAAAAAAAAGGTGAGAGTGGTAAATTTGCCTTGGAAGATTATTTTTTTTGTCATCTCAAGACATAAAACTACAAGCTACAGTTAATTTTACAAAGTCTGTGTACCATTCAACTGTGGATTAATTTTGATGTGTTTGTAATCGAATCATTCAGCTCACAATCCTTTGAAATGGACAAGGCCTCGCTGACAGTTGTTTGGTGCTGGAGTTCAGAATATTATGGCTGCCATTATAAGATTGCAAAGCCTACGGGACATCGGGACATGCAACATATCTGCCCACACAAACAGCACATAGTAAACAACCCTTTTTTTTTTTTTTTTTTTTACCATTCCTTGCAACATGGCACAGCCCATTAGGAGGAATACGGGCAACTGCTAATGGGTTGCCACTCAGTATAAAAGAACTGACCCAAAAGAAAAAGAAAATGTTACATGTATAAATGGCATCAAGGAAACACAAGCAAAACATCACATATTGAAAGGCATAGAGCAAAAATAAATGTCACTGTGCACAAAAGAAATGCAACGAAGAATCAACTAAGTAGCATGAAAGGACACAAGATCCACGTCCGTGTGCATAAGAGCACAAAAAATAGGGGAAAAGAACAAGACACTCACTAATGCAACATCAGAGAACAGAGGGAGCTAATGGGAATATGTGAAAATACATATTTGACGCAAGTGGCTTAACAAGAAAGCATCACGATATGAATGTCCTTCAGAGAGAAAATTTAAAAATGAGTGCAAGTAGATCATACATCAAGATAAACGCATGAAAAGATGGGCATAACTTCAAAACTCCAAAAACAAAAGTAAAATTAATTTTTAATACGTTCCGCCATAAAGAATAAAAATACTTACATCGTATCAGAACAACTTCATATGTGCACAGGATGAGGAATCATCCAGAAAGCAAGCAAAGCAGAAAACATTGTAGAGTCTTATAGAAGCGCATTGCATTCTCATCTCATAATTATGAGAAAAGATGTCATATTTATAAGAAACTATGAGAAAAGATCTCATAATGTAGATCACTGAAAAGGTGCCATTTCGTGCCACTGCCTGAAATTGTGTGGCACATTCGTGGCCAGGAACTTCCACAGTGGTTTATTAAGTAATTGATTTTAGTTTTCTGTGACTAAGAAATTACATTAATCACATTCGCATCCTCAACATTATGAAAAAACAGAAGGTCCATGAGTGTCCCTAACTAAACCAAATGCTCTGTGAGAGTGTCCACAGCATCCTTTTCAACTAACTGATAACCTAATCATAGGTCACTATTTCTGTTGTGGCCTGTATGTAGATTTGAGCAATGCATGGCGTAATGCAAATGATCAAACAGGCAGAAGTTGAAACCTGGAGCCATTGGCCCTCTTCCTTTGCATAATGAGGCAGAAATGCATAAGGTGAAGTAAAAATAGGAGACTGAAAAATGTAAAACTAGTACATGGAAATAATTAAAAGACGTGTGGGGAAAATTAAATAAAAAACAATTAAGAAAAATAAATACATCCATGAGTAAAAGGAAAAATGTTAAAAGAAATGTAAAGACAGTATAATTTATATTATGTGCTTAAATATATATTGTTAGAACTTAGCAGAAAATTGCATATGGTGTTGGGTCAGCCAGTGAGGACCTTTTGACTCTGCTGTCTCCATGGCCATGTTAAGCACAGGTAAAAGAGGACAAAATGCCACTGACACACTTTCCCTGTAGTTCCACCTCCTCTTTGGTCACAATTCTTTCTCTCTCCTTTTATCTTTTCTTTCTTCTTTGGTTGTTTTTGTAATTAATGCAGAATTAGGCTTACTAATTGAAACACAGCCAGCAATTATTGTACAGCAAGTATCTCTGGGGAATTGAGACTTTTCTGCACAAATACTGATAGAATTGTATCATCTGCTGAAAAAATGAAGAATTATGGATGACTCATGCATTATCAGTACTGTTGATAATCTTCTAGTAACAGCTGGACAACAAGGACAACAAACCAGAATGTCCTAAGTGTATTATTGAGGTCACATAAGGTGACGCTCTCCATGGTGCTGAAAATAGGATCGCTTCAGGGTGATTTTCGTTTAAAAGAAATTGATCTAAGGAACTATCTTTAGTTTACTCTGCCAGTGAACAAACCATGCCTGGAATGGGACGAACACTATCTAACTATTTAAGTCATAGGATTTTTTATATTTATTGTTCAATTTACAGTACATTGTTTCATCATGTGCTTCTTTAACTAAATGGCCAAATGTTTGGCATTTATTGACCAACATTTCTAACCTTGAAATGTGTGCGATCAGAAGCGTATTAAAGATGAACACAAGCTCTGGCATAATGTGGCACATTACATTATCTTTTTTTTTTTAAAAGAGCAATCTCTGCATTTTGTAATAATTGTCACAAAATGTAAATATTACATAATGCCGTTTCAATTATGCTTTATTGCATTTTGAAGCCAGATGTTATTACATCAGAATCAGAATCCCTTTATTCCCATTGCCACAGTTTAGAAAATTGCTTTGATATAATGGTACACAAATAAATAAAGATAGTGTCTACGTTATTCCAGAGTCACTTGGTTATTGTTCATCAGTCTAATGGCTAAGGGAAAGAAAGCCGCAAAAATGTACATTACTCCATATTTCGGCATTATGACATCATGCAGAGTTACAGTGCTGAAAGAATAGTGCCATTCCACAAACAGTTACCGTATTTTCCAGACTATAGAGCGCACTTCACTATAAGCCACATTAATAAAGTTTTCTTTTAAAAAACTGGAAACGTATGTAATCCGCTGATATTTCCACTGCTCTAAATCTGCTGGATTTATTAAGGATGCAGCACTTCAACTCCAACGTTGAATCATGGATTTGTTCACGCCTAGCTTACATGCAGCGGCTATCGATCTGTACTGCCAGATCTATAGCCTTCAACTTAATAGCGGCATCACATGAACTTCATCGTGTGGTTTCCATGATGAGGAGGTATGAGTTTGAAAACATGTCTGTTGCTGGAATGTGCTTTTTCTAAATGAAAATTAATGCTTTCTTCTTTGATTTCCAATTTTGACTTCTAATGATTCATTTCCTGCTAAAGAGCCTCCTAGTGGTTGAAGAAAAATCCACAGAAAAGCGGCACCGGGCTATATGCTGCATGGTTCAAAGCGTGGGAAAAAAATAGCGGCTTTCGGTCCAAAAAATACGGTAGTTTATTGTAGAGCATTGATGGTTAAAGGAGAAGTATAGTGTATTTTCCATTTTATAGCACAACCAAGTTCATTCCTTCAGCTGGTATAAAAATGGTGTATACATCAAACATCTTAAAATAATATTTAAGAGACCCAATTTAACACCTTGAAATTGGGCCTCTATCTCCTTATGAAGCTCCTCCTCTTTTTGACACTCCACCTTCAGGGCGTCTTCACAAAAACGTTTCTGCATTAGCCAGTTTACAGCTTTAAATAGCAGCATTGCACTGAGACGCAGTTTGCTTGATAAGTCCTCCAGATGTGCACTTCCACCAGGTGTGTGCTAATCGCACGCCGACATGGCTGACACAAGACATTAAAGGATTTCTCAAGTAAAAATGAAAGAATGAAAGCAACACTCCAGGTATGTGTGTGATGAAGGAATAACATTATGAAGCTCAAGAAGTCGATTTTTCATAATGTAAACACTTACTCTCAGAAAATGAAAATCAATCACTTAATAAACTCAGTGGCTCTTCATAGACGTCTCCGGCCACAAGGGTGCTACAGAAAACCAGGTAGTGGCATTAAATGGCATTTTATGCCGTAATTTGATAACTATGAGATCAGAATCTCACAACTGTGAGATAAGATGCTTGTTCTTCTTTGGTGAAAGCAGTATGCTTCTGTGCCATACGCATTCTGATCTAAGACAAGGAGCAGAACGTTCTGCATACTACTCCCTCATCAAACATTAACATGGCAACGTGACGTTGCACATGAACATCAAAGCTGCTTAATGCTAACTCGATGTCACAAGTTATGCTAAGCTGCTGTAGCATGCATCATTGTGGTGAAGATGATTTTTTCCCCCTCATAGTAGCTTTAACTGTCTCTTTTGGTTCGGAGAACATTTGCACGCTGAGAGAGGCTGAGACAGCTAGATATCATTTCTAATCTAACTATTTGATTTTGCTAAGCACAAATGGTATTTGATTGTTAGCTACCACTGGCTTTCACGTGAGGGTGAAGTAAATGTTAATGGTCCTGACCTATAGCACTATGCTGTTTTTGTAAGCATATAAAGGAGAGAAAGAGTGGAGGAGAAAAGAAAGAGGAGATGAAAAAGGCCTAGTCATTTCCATGCACAATATGTAAATTCCTGCGATTTCATGCTGTATGCTTCTGTTCCTATTCCAGCAATAAGCCGCTCTCGTCCCCTGAAGTCAAGCTGTTTATAATTAGTTCTTAACATGATTCATATTCCATCTAAATTAATTAATCTTGAAAACATTGTTTAACAAGTTTCACCTAGAAGGATTTTCAACCATGACAACAGAAATTAAGGCATGATGTTTTGAGAGAATCCTGAGATGTAATCTGTTTAAAAAAAAACAAATAGTCCTTGTCGAATTAGCATAATTTAATAACTTTGTTTTAATAATTAATTCTCATGAAAAATATAACTTGTAGTGACTGATGATTCCACTCGTCTGCTATCTGAAACAATGCATAATCCCATGAATCATTAATAAACTGTAATGCCGCTGCACTTGTGCTTCAGTCAGGTTGACTTTAAAATATGCAAGATAACCCTTGTTCCTAAAACCGTCTGAACAAGTACACATATTACACATACAGTGGAAAATGATTCAGAAATTCCCAGACACTTCAACGTCAAGTTAAGTAACACTAATTTGCATCTGCCTTCTGTTTCGCTGACAAATTAAAATTTGATGCATTAACTAAATCATCGATTGCTTCAGCGTTTACTTTTGACACACCAAATAACTGTGCCACATGCAATTCAATTGGAACAGCAATATTCACCACATAATAACACCACTGCCACTGAAAACGTTGAGCATATCTGATGCTATTACTTATCAGATATAAGTGATATCTGATAAGTAATATCTCTCACTATGCAGAGAGGATTCACTCACATGCCGAATTTTCTAATTTTCTGAATGAATCAATTAGTACCTGTATAATGCTTTATCAAGTTCAGAGGACCTCAGCCATTCATCCACTCCTGCACACAGCCAAACAGTGAATGAATAATCCTAAGTGCTTTGTGTAAAAGGTCAGTTCTTAGACTGTCAAACACTCATATCGTTCAAGTCAGTGATCCTATTTTGTCCTTCTTTGGATTGTTTTTTCTATCCCTTTCAGCAACAAACGGCATCATTTCATCAGAAATCTCCACAGCCAGAATACTTCAATTATTATTATCTAATGAGTTACTAGAGCAGTAAGCTTCATGATACAACATATGGTCTCCCTCCCCTCTGATAAGATAATTGCCACAAAATTCAGTCAGTGATTAACAAGTTCAAAGCAGTTACTAAAAGGAATGTATTATTAGCAATGCCATAGTCAAATAGTATTCTCTTACACAATCTTGTCTGTGCCAAGTAACAGAGGTGTGTATGTTGCAGAGAAAAGCCGCTGACAGAGATGACCATGTTTATATTTGGTGAAGCAATCCTGTGTAACCTCCAACTTGTCCTACAACCACCTACACACACACACACGCACGCACACAAACCACCTTTTTCCCCCCATTCTTCTACAATAGCCCACACAAGTACACACTTCTCAGTCATTATGCCCTCAGCTCTGTCCTTTAATTGCTTATTAGTTCCAGTAGATTTAAGAGTATCACTGACTCTAAGATGCACAGCATGTAGGTCAGGGCCTGTGTTTTTCTCTTTCCATTTGGCATTATGTGTTCCTTGCATTTTACTTTTGCATAGTGTGTTTGTATGGAAACACAAGAGTTTGTTTTTTTGTTTTTTTTTTCCATGAAGCAGACAGACAGGTTTAGTGCCAAAGGCAATCACAGTCCTGAAACATTTATATCTCATTACCCTGAGAAAGAAGGAGGAAGGGTTGGAAAAAGAAAGAGAAGCAAAGAAGAGAGAATCATCGGTAAAGTGAAACAGAACAAGTTGGAAACTGAGGCCACAAAGAAAAGAAACAAAATATTATTTTAAGAGATAAAGGGAATATGTGGAATCTCTTTAGGCAACATTTGCTAGACATCTCTGTGTAATGTACAATTGAGTGCACATGTTATCAGCTGGACATATGCAGTTTTTATTTGGGTGACCATATTTTGATTTCTAAAACAGAAAACACTTTGTCCACTTTTTTTTTTTTTTTAATTTTAAAGGATTTTTTTTTTTTTTTTTTGCCACTATTTACACTCAATACTTTCATGGCTGCAGACCGGGTCCATCAATCACTGGGTCAGAGGTAGTGTACAAAATATATCCACAGTCCACATTATTGAGGCAAAATATCCAAGTTTGCAAAACTGACTTTTTTGTCTCCTTTGATGTTCCCTGCAGTTTATGCAGAGACCCATAGCACCTGCTTAGTTTTACTTATACGCGAGGCTGACAGATCGCTGGTATAATTTTCTGTTTCTCTCTGATTGTTACTTATTTGATGCCATATAGCATAAGCTGAATGACATTGACCCCTTTTCTCACTAAGCCTCTTCAGTATATATTTAATGACATTTGCTTTTTCTCTGCTTGCACAATGCAGCTCCCCTAGATTTTCATAAACAGTCCTTTGCAACAATTATTTAGTCATTTAATAAAATAAATAAAATATATATCACATTTTCTGAATGAAAAAAAACAAACATGTTTGGGTCAGAGAGGATGGACAGATTTACTCTTCGCTTTTGGTAGAAGAGGATCTGCTGGACTAAATTGAAATGATGTTTCATGTTCCGTGTCAAGCTTTTAGTTGGAAATCTTTAGAGCGATTTTACTGATGCAGAAATGCAGAGACATATTTATGTATTTATCACACAGTAAGAATGACCAACTAAAAATGGAAGAAGACATAAGCTAATCATTACAATTATTCTCTGAAGCCTTTTTTACTAATGAGGACAGTGTCTCATGGCCTTAATCACAGCATATATTTAGTAATCTATGGAGAACTCGTTGTGATAAGATGATTGCTGGCACCAATGTGGATAATCAACTGCCAGCCTACACAAAAGCTTTGATCAGCAAGATACAACATCATTGCCTCTGCTGGTTGCTGCATAATTCTAATTTTCATTAAACCAATCTACTCTTGTATGACAATCAAACTGTAACCCACTTCATGGCATGTGGACATCACAGTCTAGGCCAGTAAGAGCCGAGATGTAGTGCAATAACCAAACAGATGCATAAATGTGGTTTTGTGAATTTAACATGAAAAACAACAGCAAATACTTTTGTTTTGTTATTTTTGCTTTGTTTGCTTTGTTGTTGTTTCTTTTAACCTGGAACCTTTTAACTAAACGAAACAAAAAGTCCTTTCCATTGAACGACTGCTCCAAAGGTTCACTTTTCCAAGTCAGTCAAGAATGTCATGAAGTGGAGGTGAAGATGGTGAGGATAAAGCGGAGGATCCAGGTAGTTGAGTGGTGATGATGGTTCAATGATGAAAAAAGGACAAAAATCCAGACCTCACAGAGGAGCAAAACCTCGGAGCTAGTCTCTGGTAGCAACTGGTAAACAGTTATAGACTGACAGCAGACACAAGACAACTAGACAGTTTAGACAAGGACCTGACAGAGAACAAGAAACACAGGTGGGTATAAATACACAGGGAGTAATCAATGGAACTAGACAGAACTGGGATCAATCAAGGGTAGACAGGACAACACGGAAACTCAACTGACACAGAAACCTAAATAAACACACAGAAAAACTAAAATCCTTATAAAGGAATGTGATTATTTAGTCAGATTTTGACAATAAAACTAATTCCTTTATGAATTCCATATTACCCTTATAGGTGAACGAGCAATTTCTTCCAACTGTATAATATATCTGCTTTAATTAAAAGAAGAGACTGACAATGAGTTGCTTTTAAAAACCTAGCTATAAACTTAGTAATGCATTGAAGTACAACTTTATCCCACAGTAATTATTCCTGAGATCATTTGGAAATAATTTACTAGTGAAATGGGCAGAAAAGGAGCCTGTGTTCCTCCTGTTGAGTTAAAAGTATGATTAACTGTTACCTTTGCAAAATGTGTGGCAATTTTTTTTTTCTAATTCAGAGGCTGAATACTGAAACTAAAAAGTGTTACGGCGTATTGTGGAGTGGAGTCGAAATTGGTCTCATGTAGAGAATCAATCGAAAGCCTTTTTCAGAGAAGCAGTGTTTTGCATTGGTCACATGGCAACTGAATGTGTTTATTTCGTGTATGATTGCAAACTCACCAGGCTGCACTATAAAATAGTGACATTTCACTTCCAGCGTGACATAAACATTAATTGCATGATGTTACAGCAATGGAAAATATTTGAATTGCAATTTTTTTATCAAGAATAGAATATATCCACAAATTCTTTCTATAAATACATTTTAAAAACACAAGAAAGTGAAAACGATCATTTTTGTTGGCTTTCGCAGCCTCACTTTTTGAATATACATGGTGTAAAGAAAAGAGGGGGCAAAACACATCACAAAGGATGAACTATGACCTGCAAAGTCCATTTCTTTTTACATGTATATGAATCCCACCCTCTTTACAGTTTTAGCTACAAAAGATATGTTATATATTGCCATTAGAACTCACCTAAGTGGTAAATAGAGTCCTCTGTATAATTTAACTTCAATATAGAAATACTGTCCAAGGAATACAACAGATAGTAAAGAAATAGAGCTGTGAAGAACTTTAAAGGAGGGGTTTGGACCTCCAGCCAAGAAATACTTAATATTAGATTGCTGGTATAATGACTATTGATTATTGTTAATACTCTGGGAACACTGGAGTGTGGAAGAAAATGCTCTGATCAGACTATTTGGCCTACATGCAAAATCTTACATCTGAATGAAAACTACTGTAATAAATACACAGTTCTCTCTGTGAAATGTGGTGGTGGCAGCATCAAGTTTTAGTTTGGAAATACTGATAAAATAAAATACAAATCTGTCTTAGGGGAAAAAAAATCTGTTAGGAGTTGCAAAACTCTTGGGACTGGGGTGAAGGTTCACCTTCCGCCAGCACAGCAACCTTACACATACAGCCAGGACAACAAGGCAGTGGTTTAGGTCCAACTATATTATTGTGGTAGAAAGTCCAAACCTAAACACAGTTCTGCAACGTTCTCTATCCACTCTGACTGTATTTGAAATGTCATCCTTGTATAGTATGTTCTGCTTTAGTCGTATCTGACGTATCTGCTTCTTTTTCTTTTTCCCCTAACAGAACGTAAATAATGTTTCCTACATATGCTCTTATAGCTGTTACTTTAGACATGCCTTGATGTAATTCTCTGTACGCGTTATTTGTGAAGTTAATCCTCCAGTAGGTCAATTGAAATTTCAGGAACAGATAGGGAATTTACTTGAATTAAATGTCAGAAATTGAATCTTCACCTCAGTAGTTAGAATGAACTATAAAAGAACGTGACAGCATCGTATTCATTCTATTAGCAACCCTCTCATCCTCTCTCTTCTGAACCTCCTGGCTGTCTTATATGACTATACTTGTGAGTTGATCTCACCTATACACCCCTGTCTGTCTCCTATCCTTTCTGTATTTCATTTGTGATATATCTCCCTTTCTCTCCCTTCCCTTCTCTCCTTCCTGTCTTTTCCCATCTACTCAGTGTTTTATAGCTGTTGTAACAACCACCTGACCTTTCTTCTTAGCGATTACTCTATAATGAGACCACAACTGCTGCTTTCTGTCTCTTTACAGCCTACCAGCTTTCCCATCACTTCTCAACCTTGCGGAAGTGGCATTTCTTTCTTTTTAAGATTACCTTTATAACTTCAAGAAAAGAGAGAAAAATGGAGGAGGAAATCCACATTTTAATGCATGCTACAAACATGCAATGCATTTCCAAGTAAGATCATTTCTGTTTTTAAAAACGTTCTACCTTGTATCCAACTAAATATATGTAGATCTGTAGGAACAATTCTAGCACAGATCTGTCAACATTTTGTGTGTTTCTATTTTTACTTATTAAGCTGAAAATGTGTGCCTAATTTCCCCACAAATCTCAGATTTGTACAATAGTTACAAAAATCTGCTAAATATGTTGCATTATTCAAAACTAGAGAATGCACACCTTTAAGAAATATGCAAGTGGAATTTATTTTAGTCTGTTTGCGGTGACAATTAGCACAGGTTGAAAATTGCAAGATCTAAAAATTTAGAAGCATGTGAAACTGATTCCATGGCAACCAGTCAGTTTAAGCCTATGTCCTTGAGTGGTATGCTCCAGTGATCTGCACCCACACTTTGAAGTCAATAGATTGCTTTGTCAAATTAAAACATCCAATAAATGATCATTATTATTGCACATGTGTGAATGTGTGCTAGCAATTCTCACTTAATAAGACCAATTTCCCCAGCAAATACTACATTGTAAAGACCCTCTGCTTGTTATAGGGCCCAGACTCTGAACCCTCAGAAGTGACATTTTTGGTTAGGGCAAGAATGCTCTAGAGCTGGATTGATAGTGTAATTCAAATGTCCACCAAACATTGGCTAAATCTAAAATAAGTGAGAATACCTTTTCATTAAAGCTTTCATCATCCCAGTTCGGGGTGTAAATATTAACCAGAACAACAGGTATGTAAAAAAGCGACAAACATGGCAAAACATGACAAAACATCCCTGCAGCTCTGATATAAAGACACTAGATTTAAAGCGAATTCTTTTGTGTACCTGCATAGTGCCTCTTACATTTTAAATTAGAGTGAAAAACCTAGCCAATCCAAGCTTTTCTGAATCTAATATGGACCTTCATCCACATGTGGGTTTCCTGTAGGATTGCAGTCTCACAACTTAGATACTTGAGATAATTAAATATTCTTACTCTTTTAACTGGTTCATTAAATCCTCTCACATTCCATGTTATAAAATTCACAAAAATCCTTTGACCATTGATACACAGGGGTAATGTGATAATGAAAGGGCCACTGATAATAATGAAAAAAGGTTAAATGAACTCAAATTTGTGATGTAGTACAGTCTGACAGGTAACCTCATTATTAAAAGTTAGAAATAATGCAAATAAAGAACTAAAAGAGTGTCTTCATCCTTAACCCACAACCCTAGCAAGAACAAAATAAACAAAAAAGAAGCCTACATTTGTTCCTCTCTCTGAGGAAAGTTGCAGGCTGCTCACTGTCATCTGTGACTTCTGGCTCCATATCTCATAAGTTTAGATTAGAAAGCTCCCAGATGTTATGGTACAATAGACTGCTTGTCAAAAAAATATAGCTGATCTACATGTGCAAAACATTTACACAATAAAAGTAGAAGAAAAGTTGCATGGCAAATGGACGGGGTACAGCAGCTGGATTTTTATTTATTTATTTTTTCTGGAACAGGGCTTGTTTTACATTATTGAATGCTCACTTTTTCTTGCTGAGCTGAGGTCTGGATATATCCTTTTTGTAGCCCCTAGCCTTGTGAAGCACAGCCTCTTTATGCTGAACTCGGGAGAAGCGGAGCAGGTGGACATGGGGAAGTTTCTGCTGACCGGATCGGAAGGCTGGAGACTAGAAGGATTTCTCTGGTTGTGCAGAAAAGACTTTGAGCCCCTTTAGCATTAGAATGCCAGAGATTAACTAGATTGGGTCTTTGCAGCCTTCGACTCTTCCATGAATGTTCAAAATATGGTGTGTTTTTTCTGTGTGAATGGTTGTCCAACTCATCAACTCTCTCTAAAAAACAGCTATTTTGAGATTTTAATTGTGAATTCCACTGTGGTTTTGCGTTCAAAATTGTCAGAAGCCACATAGCTCTCCAGAGGTGAGGCGTTTTTGGAAGAAGTTCACTCTTGTTTGCAACAATGCCAATGAGGCTTTATTTATTCAGAAGGTAGAAGTTGATATTTCCACATTTTAGTCTGTATTCGAAAAGTGTGAAAGTTTGTTTACATGTAAAGAATAATGATCCAAATATAATTAACAAAAAAGCATAATGGGCTATAGGAAATGGTGGCACCTTACAATGTTTGCCTCAACACTATTTCAGCCATCTGAAGGATGTTTTTTTATGCTAATAACTTCAACATTGCTGTGAACAGCGGCTATGGGCATTTCAGCATTTAATTGGAATTTCAAAGCCTGTGTATCGTTTTCTCAAACAGATGAGAAAAATATTAAAAAATATTTTAATGATTGTAAAATTGCATAATTTAACCAGTCACGGTGCCTGGTTCGGGTTTCCTGTTGCTGGGAAACCTAAAATGCTGATTAGATGCACCAACAAGTAGCAAACTGAAGACTGGAGAACTTCTTCAAGCGGTGTGTGTAGATCTTCAGGCAGGTGCGCACAGAAAATACAATCAACAGACCCATGAGGTGTCAGACTCACTGAGAGCCAATTTTGCTTGTTTTGACTTCCACTCACTCAAAACCAATGCACCCCTACCCACTTTCACCCCTCTGACAGGCATACAGAAAGGAAAAAAAATCAGAAGCGAGCAATCAAGCAGAGAGGATGTGTCTCCACAGGAGGGACAGCTAGAAAGAGACAAGAATGGGAGGAATGGAGACAGGAACAAAATGAGACTGCGGAGAAAAAAAGATTAAGAAATACGAAGAGAGTGGGTAACACAATCAGACGGGGAAATATATGTGAAAAGTAAAGCTCTCTGAATGCCTTATGATATTTATGGTATTATTGATCATAAAGTACAACCAAGATATGCAATTTCACTTTTACATTTCTGCTCTATGTCAGGGTTTGTCAACCCGGTTCTCATTTCAACAATCTAAAACTATGTGAGACATGTTTCCAAGTTGCTTGCACATCTTTCGAGAGTTTCTATGGAGATCCAAGGATGTCACCCCACCAACACTCATCAAAAGATAATGCGTGTTATAACTGTACATTTTCACATTGATATATTATTTAAATGGTTAAGGTAATTCAGCAACTAAAATTTTACAAAACTGTCTTCCGATTCAGAGGCTCACCTTTTGAAAAACCTTCATTCACATCCTTACATAAACATTTGCACCACTTCAGAAGCGTCTTTATTACAAGTGCAAATTATGAACTTGTTTTTTTTATCTACTAGATGCATCACAGCCTGCAATTGTCTTAATTAAGAAGCACTCCAGACATAAGAGAGGTACAACAGGGGAGTGGCTGTAGACAAGCAGGGAGGTGAGCAGTTTTAAACAGCATCAGGATAAATTGACAGGGTCTAGATCAAAGGGAATTTTGTAATTGTGACAAGAAGATAAAGAGAGAGGAGACTGAGCCTGGACAGAAAGATAAAGAAAGTTAGCACATGAAATACAATGCATTCAGGCAATGCAGAGTAAATATGAATACACTGCACTGTGAAACATCAACTCCAGTTCATCTATCACCTGTTTTAGTTTACTGTCTGTCACTCTTTGATGACTTTGTAACCATGCTATTATGTTTTCTTTGTTGCATCTTTCACAAACAATAATCTGGTAAATTAGATTTTAACAATGTGATGGATGACTTAACAAAATGCTAGCATGTCTACACTGAAGCCTTCTTTGTTTTTTTTTACTTTAATTATTATTATTACTTCAAATATCAAGTAAATAGGATAAGTGGAAGCAAATGAACCGCGGACATAAAAGCAACAAGGCCTGAGCCTATCAAGCTCATAGAAAGGCTTATGGTGTTCATTTCAAACATAAGGGCGTCCTAACCGCTAAATCTTACAAAGGGTAGCCCACTTTCATACAGTATTTCTCATGTTTGTGAAATTTAAGCCTTTTAGAAAATACATCAACAGACATCTAAGTGTCACTATAGTAAATTAGAAGGGTTGACAGACAACATGAGAAATGACTTGCAGAGAATGTAATTGAAAAATGTAAACAAACTGGAGTATGTATAAATTAGAACGGGTGAGGTGGGACTGATGCAATGCAATAATCAATATATGAGTAACTGAAGACATTTATTACAGAACAATATTCAGATATATGAGTGAAACAAGTTGGCTTGTTGACAAGAGATGCACTGAAAGAGAAGAAAAATAGTTTATTGGCTTATTGATAAAATGTTTTCCAGTCACCACTGTCACTGTCTACTACATTAATCACTCTATGTATTAGCATTTTATGAGGGAAGCTAACCGGCCACTGAAGTCCATGAACACCACAATAAGTATAAAGAAAATATCTCAGATGTCTCCTAGCAACAGAGAGGTAATTTTACAAGATAATATAAATAAAGATATGTCACTGCAACCCAAGGACACAGAAAAAAAGGGAGATAATCGAAAAATGGGCTCCATTTTGTGCAGTAAGTTGCTGATTTGGTCAGAATATCTCTCCATCTGTCACTAAGACCTTTGGTTAAAAAATGAAAGGCAGCTGAAAGCTACCAAGATAAAGTACAACTCATGTTAAAAAGTGTGTGGGAGGGAAGGCAAGTGTAGGAGTAGAGGACTTTTATTGAAATATTTATTTCTTTTATTTGGTTTCATTTTGTCCAAAGTTGAGCTCTTTTGGATCAAATGGTACCTTTACATCTAGATCAGGTCCCTCTTGAAAATGAGATCCAGATCTCAACGGGGTTTACCTGGTTAAATAAAGGAAATTAAAAAGATCTGCGGAAGTGAGCTAAGAAGCTTGTCAGCTCATAAAATGTTCACATCAAACCTACAGCAGACATGACTTGATATTTAAATGTTCTTGCAAAAGAGATGGCAGGACAGTGAATTCAGATTATTGAATCTGGTAAATAAAAACAACAACAAAAGAAGAATATTTTTGAGCAGCTGTGAACAATTTGTGATCATTGCTGAAGTGAGTTATGACATATCACTCACAAAAAGACTGATTATGATTAGCATAACTATACTGAAATTGATTCTGATTAACCACAAAACAATATGAGGCTACATGTAGAAAAATGGATAATGTAATGTTTCTAATGAGTAGGAGGAGCTGAGAGAACGATTTTTTTTGAACAAGTATTACTTTAAAGGTTATGTTATTCAAATTTGGAGGCAGACTTATTTCAGACTCTACCAGGCATCAGATAGAACATGGCCAAGATAGATCAGCATTACATTTGTGATGTACAACAACAAGTGTGTTCATAAACCTTAAAGAAAAAAAGGTTTGCCTCGCCCCATCACATACATCAGGTCTTGGGTTAATCACAGGGGTCTGGCAGCTTAAACCAAAGTTCTAGTAAACCCAGAGGAATCAAAATCATACTACAAAGCTCCTGCTTTAAAAAATTAATAGAAGTCAAGCAACTTCCATAAGACTTGTTCAGCACAAGTCTTATGGCAACTTGTGCTAAATATTGTGATTTAGAAAAAATAAGATTGAGCACAGTTAACACCCTCATGCGTTCTCAGCATGACACTCAGGAGGAGAGCAGCAGTTTTCATTGAAAGCAAGGAGGGGGCTGGTCAGTTAGACCGTCAGTTCCCGAAACCACACACACATGAACAGAAAAATGTGTAAAAGCACACCTGGGCTCATGATCAGTGTGACCTCACAGGACTATGCACAAAATAAGAAGCTTGTGGGGTTCAATTGACCCCATCTCATAAGACCATGGGAGGGTAAGTAAAAAAAGAACAAAAAAGAAGTCCAAGATTTGCTTGGCATTTCTCTGATGAAGATCTTCAAAGGGCAGCAAAAATGAATTTAGTTAAGGTAAGGTAATTTTATTTATATAGCACATTTTCAGCAACAAGGCAATTCAAAGTACTGAAGGAAACTTCCATATTGAAACTAGACATCTGCCCGTCTTTGGATGTAGCTCTATTTTCATATCCAATCGGTGCAGAGTTAATTTTGTATTTTTTGTTAAACAATGAAACAATGTTTTTTGTCAGACATAACCACAGCACTTGTCAAATTTATTCTTCTGTGTAAAAAAAAAAATCAACAAAAATGCTTTTAGGCGTATGTGTGTTTAAGACAATCTATGATGTTATCTTTTCAAATCCATCCTAATCGAAGCCTTTCCATGAGGGAGCGTTGCACCTCTCACTGTCACCCTTTTCCAAAGTGCAGTGCTCTGTAGTGCATGGGCATGTATGCAGACACAAAACAACACAGCAAGAAACAAAACTGTCATCACTTGAGCGTTGACAGAGCTTGTTTTCTCACACTGTTGTGTCAGGGATTTTTTTTTTTCTCTCTTTGTTCTCAAAGAGAAATATCAAAAGATATTTCCATGGTGTTGGAAATCAAGAACTGCATCGGTGTTTGACTTGTGCAACAAATAATATAAATTGGATTTTCTTTAAATGAATCAGAGCATCATTAGACTCTTTGTAATTGTTAGCCAACCACACCAGTCTCACATGAAGGGGTGAATTCGAGGCTAAAGCAAAAACTGATTGGAGATACAGCAGAAAGGAAACACATATTTCTCTCCAATCAAGTCTGTATTAATGAAGCAGCTCAAACTTACAAAGAAATCATACAATCTATTTACTGGCCCAATAATCAAGCCTAAAATGAACTTATCTTATAAGACTGGAAAATAAAGAAAAGTAACTTTGAAACTATGAAATATATAAACAAATTAAAATTCTTACTACATTAAAAAAAGATATACCTTTATAATATATAAATATATTTTGTTTTTATTAATTGAACTTAATATATAGTAAACAAATACCTCCTCTAAACAAAAAGGACCAGCTTTCCTTTACTAGAAGCAGCAGATCAGTTACCCTCCTCTCAAAGGAGTAAACACAGAAAAAAAGACGCCCTCCTTCTCAATGGTGTGAAACACAACACTCCTTTCTGGCAAAGAAAAAAAATGTCTCTCTCTTAATTCTTTTGTTTGTTTGGTTGTCTCCTCTCTCTTATCCATCCTCACACGTCTTCTTTCTGCCACACCTCTCTGTCCCTCAACCTGGTAAAGTCCCTTCCACCTACAATCCTTTCACTCTCTTTGCTTTCCTCTTTCCACCTTGATGCCCTTTTATGCTCCTTACACATTTATTGCATGTCTATCTGCTTCTTAACCAATTGTCCTGTTCTTCCCCTTTCTTGTCCCCCCTCTCCATCTGTCCTTCCGTACTGTGGTGAAATGAACTGATGTGTCAGCTGGGTTGATCATCCCTCCAGCTGCTGTCTGCCAACTGCAACTCTATTTCCCTCATGTGTCGCTGTCTTTCCCCCCCCACACACACACACCTCTGCTTGTCACTCTCACCACCGCTCTACTCTCTGCCATCTTTCACTCTATCATGTCTGGTCTTCTCTGTTTCTCTCTCATTGCATCCATCCCATGTCGGCTCCCACCGCCTCTTTTATTTCCCCCTGAGACTGGCCTGTCAGGAAGATTCAACCCCTTGTCCAGCAGTCTGATGCTGTTCTGTCTGCGTGTGTTTGTATGTGTGCACGTTCTGCACGCTACTCTGAGTGAGCATTTGCACATGTGTGTTCCGAAGTGGGGAAAAGAGTGAGAGAGCGCTTTCGTCCCAGTCAACTGCACCAGGTGTGACTGCGGCTTTTTCTTTTTGTTTTAAGAGCTGTCAGATACGACTATAGCTATGAAAAAGACTTTTATGATTCTATTCTAATGCAGATGACCAGATGAAACCAGGTAAAGAAATTTAAAAACCTTGGACAGAATGAATGAAAGGCAGGGAAAGAGGTATGGACAGTTGAATTCAAAGTGCAGGAGTAGTGGGAAATAAATGTAGATTCTATTAGGGGGAAAAAAGAGAGTGTGAGAGAAAAGACAGCAGTGTTGTTAAGGGGGAAAATTATGTATTTTCCAGGCTCATAGAGCTAAAGAGGAGCTGCGTCGAAAAGGTGACGGTTGATGAGGGTAAAATTGTGCAGAATTGCTGCCATGGGGAGATTAAAGGATTTCTCAAACATGCATGAAAGAATCAAAGCAACTCTTCAGGTATGTTTTTGATGAGGAAATAAGAGTATAGCATGATTTAAAGCTCAAAAAGTCAATTTTACATATTAGTCCCCTATGAAAAGATAGAGAAGGATAAAATAACCAGCTTCTGTCTTTGCCCACTTTGAACTGGTTAACGTTTTGTTTTTTGTTTTTTGTTTTTTTACTAAAACTCCCTTATGATAAGTGGAGCAAATATGACACATCAGACATAAAAATGGCTGAAGATATTTTAAAAATGTGTGTTAATCAAACCCTCTCGTTTTCTTGTGGGAGAGCAAAGAGATCTAGGAAAAATAACTAAATCAGCAAATCAACCAAATTGGGAAGGAAAATGCTCCCAGTGCAATATTAAGTCACATGAAGGTTGGAAAAGAAAACTAATCATAAACCAACAAATCTTAATGTCAGCATACAGAGCAAGAAAATCGATATCAACGGATGTGTAGATTTATAAGTGTTTTTTTTTCTTTTTCTTTTATCTACACGGCAAACAAAGGACACAGGCAAAGAATTTCCCTAAGTAACACACACATAATGTATGGTTGTTACTCTGATAACAGGAGAACCAATCGAACAGGTTAATAGTAGCTTTAAAAAAAAAAAAAAAAAGCTAGTATATGTTGCAGCTCAGAGGTGTGGCTTATATGGAGTGATTCCTGGTGGGAAAGCAAGAGAATTTTATCCCATTTGTTATAAAAAAAAAAAAAAAGAGCATAACCTCTAAAATCCTGTGACTCATATTCTAACTTACTCAGCCAGCTGAGTCAGTTATGTAAAGTTGATATGACACAGTGTAACTAATCAACACTCGTTTGACATGAACTCATTGAAGGGTGGAAGGGGATGCTCTTCTCAGGTGTTGAATAACAGTATTACTAGTTAAGCTTGCTATTGGTGGACCTTAATTAGCCTAAGATTGAATCCAATCCTATCATTTGCTGGAGGGCTGCCTTCACTATCAACTTGAGTTGCATTGAAACTACCTAATTTATGGACTTCCTGTGGTGTTGCTTAATTGATTTAAAAAATTTTTTTGTCCAATCATAGTGCAGTGGAGCCTAAAAAAAATAATTAAAAAAAACAAAAAAACATTTATGTAGTTTTTCCTTGCAACAACAAAAAGAATCTGTCATTCTTCAACCTTAAAATTCCACTTAGCCCATTTAAACCCACCGGTCACAATAGTGACTAAGAAATTAATTTCACTTTCAAGGACTCCAAAAAGCTTACTGATTAAATTTTCAGTTAATGTTCAGCAAATATTGAAAGCTTAGAGTGTTTGGATAATACTGATGCAGTATCACATGTTTAGAGTAAATTATCATAAGACCAGAGCTGTTCATATCTTGGTTGCACCTTGGCGGGAGGAAGACTCCCACAAACCTCCCAAAGAAGAGGTTAGTAATAAACATACAATTTTTGGTGCACATCATCTTTAAGGTGTCTAGTTATAATATTCACCTTTGCATTTACTAAAACTGGTGCAATAAAATCCATCCCATTGAATTTATTTCTAAACAGTTAAAATAATAAAGGTTCAATAAATCATCTGTAGTTGAACTCCAGGTTTAATGGTGATAAGGAATGTTTGATGTTTGTTTCATGCCTTTTTTTTTTTTTTTGCTTTAATGTAGTGTAAAACACAGACACATGCAGTATGAAGATATATTTCTACTTTCCAATACATCTTTTATTTCCAATACATATTTTAAAGTTGCAGTATGTACCTTGTAAAAAGATTATTAAAAAAAAAAGATTCTTAAAACTTTCACTATGTCATGACAGCAAACCAAGAGATGGTTGATCTGTGAAAAAACGAGCTAATCTGCCTGCTTTCTGCAGTCCTACTGCAGTGTTTTTTCAATTAATGTCTTGAGGGAGGACTGCCCTGCATGTTGTAGGTGTTTCCCTTCTGCCACACACCTGACTTGAATAAGTGAGTTATTAACAGGCTTCTGCAGTGCTTGAAGGCATGCAGAGAAGGTCATGCAATCATTTGAACCTGGTGTTCTGGAACAGAGACACATCTGAAGTATGCAGGACAGTGGTCCCTGAGGACTGAACTGAGAAACACTGTCCTATTGCCATCTGAAGAAATACACTGCTCCTGGTTATGCACAACCAATCAGAGCCAGGAGGAGTTTCAGCACTGTTAGTCATGTTTGTATTATGTGCTGCAGCTGTACTTATGGTAGAAAACAACTTACCATTACAGAAGAAATGTTAATCCACCGTCATTGGTGACCATGATAACTAGAAGGCACATTCATGGCGGGATTTGTTGTTGGGAAGGAGCTGTAGCATAGCTGAGAGATAAAGGTAGGGTGAGCAGTGCATACACAAGCTTGATTGACAGCACTAAGACCTTCCTCCAGGCTCTGATTGACTGATTAGGCATGCATTTATGCAGGTAACAGGCAAATGAACTTGATTTAATCACAGATTATTTGTCTATAAAGACTTCATTTAGCAGTTTTAACAAATATATCAAAAACATATTTTTTTTTTATAAAAGCTACCTACTGCAGCTTATATTCAAAACAAATCCTTTTGTCACTGTCAGATTAAAGGACAAAAGGATGTGCAGCATAAAGCAAGAAATACCGTTAGCTTGATGAAAGTAGATCTACTCTGCAGTACCACTTAGAAATGTTAACTGAATGAGCTTCATGTCTCTGTATTAAGAAGAATAAAAGTGTTCCCTTAAGAACTAATAAAACTGAATAACATTGTAATCTGTAAGGGGTGAGATTTAGAACTAGGAAACAGCAGGCATAAAACACAGCTAGCACCTCGATAACAGCTGGAAACGATTACATTTAGGCCTATGTTGAAAAGAAGCTTTATTATAAGGCGATTGTATTCATATTTACACAAATTTATGCAAACCGTCCTCTCTGATTTTAGGCTGGTGAAAGCTGAACACCCCTATTATGTTGATAAAATCAAATACATCTCCTCACTGGTTAAAAACCACTGATTAGATTCTGCATCATGAACAGTATAACAAGCCGCTGTGTCTACGTGACGCTACACAAATGCCAATCATTGGTGGTCTTATGCGGACAATGGCTAATCACAAGCTGTGAAGTGACCAAACATGAAGTCACACTGTTTGTTAAATGTCAATCATTTTTTTGGTGGATTGGCCAAGGGATGTGTGAAGCCAGCTGGCAATTAGTCATCTGAATTGCATATCCACCATCCCACATATGTGTATGTTCACAGAAATCTTCACACAAAAGCGAGTGCACATACACAGGGACAAGCGCATGTACAACCAGCAACTCTGGGCATACTCCTTAATGCATATGCATTGTCTTAGCAGTGATCTGGATTGTTGTCCTTTCTGTTGCAGTGACTGTCATTATGTCAGTTAGAATGATGTGGACAAAGGGCTCATGCAAACTGTTTTGAATTATAACTCCAGGTAATTTCACCACAGCTACTCACAAATAGGCAAACAATGACCAACAACTGAGTATCTAGTCCTACTGCAATACAACACTTTAAAGCTTAAGTTATTTTATCATTAAAATTAAATTACATGTACACCTTATGAAAAAAAAATGTCGGGAAAAAAATATTCCATACCTTTGTCCATCAAGGGTCACAAATACTGCTATATGCATCACATATGACAGTCCTATCTCCAGGAGGTGGATCATTGGGTTATCAGGGGAATCTGTCACAGGGCAATATAGAGACACACAATGTAGACAACCGTGAACAAAACCATTCAGACCCAAGGGCAACATAATGTGGCCAATAAACCTCATATAAAGACAAGGACTATGGGAAACAGTTGGAGAACCCAGAGGGAAACATGCAGGAAGCTCTTAGCAACTTATTCCCACAAGTTGATAAAGTTATTGTAAGATAAGCAATTCTAAAGTTGAAGGCTATAAAAGGCTTCTGGAACATTTTTTTTTTTAGTTTTTATAAGTATGGTTTTAAGGACAACTTTTTTGTTGACATCTGGGCAGGGAAGGCTTTATTGCAAGTGGGCAGTTGTCCCCCTTTGCCTCTCTTGTAGATCCATCCCTGGTAACATATAGCACTGAATTTCAACACTGGGCTTCCATTTTGCAAAGTATGAACAATACAATTATCACCATCTTTCCTTTAAAAAACTGCCCACTTTCAACTGGTTTACTTCTTGTCAAACAAATTTTCTGTCTTCATGGTATTTCATAAGTAATTTTAAACAGTTTAGGTCTGCACTCGACGCAACGGTTTGTCTCACTTCCAGTTTCCACCCTGAGTCCTGGAGTCAAATTGAAAGGATGAATGAGGAAGTAGAAGCTACTCTGAGATGTATCACATATAACAGTCCTGGAACCATCATCTGTCCTGGATTCAATATGCAGATAGCATCCATGTGTCCTCTGCTACAGAGCTTTCCCCCTTCGAAGCGTCCCTCTGATATCTACCCTCCATTGTTCCCTCCAATGAAAACGATATCTAAGTCACTTCTTCATCATCGCATCCGCTGCTGTTATCACTACACCCGCCCTAAGCTTGTGTCAGCTTGAAAAAAGAAACAATGTATGCTTAGCAGAATTTTGACTAAAAAGCACTCAAAATTAAATGTCACCTTCCTCTTTTAAACGTCAGGTTTGGACTTCTCCCTTTTTTGTTAATGTGTTGCTCAGGGGTGACCTTCCAACGTGGGTTTTTACACCTTTGGCTTCTATAATCAATGCGTCTTCTAACAAAGGCAGTTCTCCACAGATCATTTTCTCAAAATTATTCTTATTTTTAATTAGCCTTCGTGTGGACACCTTGGGAAATAAAGGATACAGAGGAAGGCTTCGGGAGATGTTATTATTCTATGTGGTGTGTAATTCCCACATGGGGTTCCAGCAGTTTCAAGACAAAGTAAACAATATGGCATGCTGTGGGCGACTACGGCCTTGAGTGGATAAATTGTTGCTTGAGCCCTGGAGTTGTCGCCAGTAGAATGCAGCAGCCGCTCTAGTTATTCATATTACAAAGAAAGCAAAAAAAATAAATAAATAAAATGTAATATCTACTGAATAACTTGCTCCTGAAACCAACAATTTTCCAGGGGGTAAAAAAACCCAAAAAAACATGCACCACAAACATCTAATTGTGTTAATCTGTGTTTTCACTGATTACATCTTCAATTATCAGAACAAACATAAAGCAGAATGCAAGGACTTGATTTTTTTTTATTATTTATGGTATTTACAATAGTACAGGTAACTTTTATTGAAATAAAGCTCAGGTGACTCTCTACAATACTGACCCACAATTGATTCAAGCATTAATAAAGAAATAATTGGAAATCAGCATATTTCTTTGAGTATGATAAAATTGTGAGTGAAAATATTTCCTTGATGGCCTAGTAAAGGCAACACAAAAGATGAGGATACATAAGGAAATGATGCAGCAGAACTGCACAGTGGCAGATGAAAAAAAAAAAAAAAAGCTTTAACCCCTAAGAGAAATGAATTGAGTTAGGGTGAATATGTCTCCTTAATGCAGCACCTCTCTCACTCTCAAGCTTACTTATCTCTGTCTCTTGGCTTTTTAAGCTCATGTTTATCTCATGATGTCTAATACAAATTACACAAATTTCCACGAAAAGCAGCAAGTTCGAAATACAAAGTAGATGAGGTCATGTTTTAAAATCATAAGTGTTATGCACAATGTAAACATCTAATGGCATAAGGAGAGGTTTGAAAAATGCTGTCAATTACACAGAAATCCAGACGATTAGACCACAATGGCGTGTACTCAGGAATAAACTCCACAGTGCATTTATCAGTTGATTTTGAGATGAAACTTTCACAATTACAAAAGCAGGAGTTCCCGTATGTATGTAAGCATGGCAAAAAAACATTTTCTAAGTGACTGGTTTTGTCAAGGAGAGAAAACATGGCTAGGCCAACAGGTTCATCTAATTATCATACAAACAAACGCACAAAACAAAGCAAAGTCTACATTGCTGTCGGCGGAAATGTGACACAGCTGCCAACTCACAAGTTTCTTCAGAGATACAAAAGGTTAGGCATTGAATAAATTAGTCATAGATGTTGCTCATCGTGCTATTCCATAATTTATTTTTACACGGATTTGAGTCACTGTTTATTACACAGACTCCAACACATTTTCTTGGTTATTTTGAGGTGGAGTCATATTTGTTTGATGTGCAGGAAGTAAAGAATTGGTAAACCAGTGGTATCTTACTGCTTTTGTGAAAAACAGATACATTGAGCTTGACCAGTAACTGGATTTAAAAATTAATGGTAACTGATATGATAATTAAAGTGAAAATTATTATTTTAGAATGTGCTTTATCACAGCAGTTTGCATATATTTTTAGGGCATCTTCATAGGCATATAGCTTCATCAAACCAAATCACTCTGCTCTGGATGGTAACCATGGTTTGATACTGTAAGAGTTTGCTGTCACCAGAGAGACAATATTCACCTCACATTAACTGGTTCACTGTAGCAGCTCTTTTGAAGCAAAACATGCATACACATAAAATTATATCAAATCTGACATAGTATTAGTCATAGTCATTGCAGTATAAAATCCAGAAGGAGGAGGCAAAGTTTAAAAAGCAGGCATTTGTTACTCACTAGCTCTGGTTAGCGCGACAGTTTTATATATATATATATATATATATATATATATATATATAGTAAGGACACTCAGTGGGGGCCTGGAAATTCAACCACACACAGGAGTTTTGCAAAGGAAAAATCTAGTTTAATGAAAACTCTCAAACTCAGGTAGCTGCTCAGTGTGCAGTCGTCAGTACAGCACTGAGAAGAGAGGGGAGAAGGCTGGTGATGAACAGATAACAGAGGGGTAACTTAGAAATGTTCAGCTTGATTGACCTGAAAAGCACTGGATGGGCGGAGCACAGAACTAGGTAGAGCAGGCTGTAGTAGAAGCAATGAGGATCCTCCGCAAGGAGATCCAAGGGGCAACAGCCAGGGACTAAGACGATTATCAGGCTGGGGTCATACACAGGAGGACAGAGAGAGCACACTTAGCTTGAGGGGCAGGCAAAACTCAGTGGTCGTGAGGCAGAGCTTGGGTCAGGGTCCAGAAGTCCAGAACAAAGGGATCCGTGAAGGGCTTGGCAGGAGGGGTCAATTCGTGGACAGAAAAAGGGTTGTGGAAACGCTGAAGGCTTGGCAGGAAATGCTGGATCTCTACTGGCTCGTGGCTGTCAATAATCTGGCAAGGAGGCAGAGGCTGAGAGGTGTTTAAGTAGGGCAGGGCCCAGGTGGAACAGGTAAGCAATCAGCAGGCGTGGCAGGTGAGCTGAATGAGTGTTAACACAGCATGGGCAGGACAGAACATGAATCATGACAATATATATATATATATATATATATATATATATACATATATATATATATATAGCACTATAATGTTGATATAAATTTCACAAAAGTACAATTTAGGTTATTGAGGTTTTAAATTATTTAAAATATGTATTTTAACTCCTGACTGTATACTTTACATGTTGGGTAAATTGCTGAGTTATTTTCTCTTCTACCCCACATTGTACAATTATGGCATGGAGTTGTTTTTGTTTTCTTTCCATGATTTGGGACTTGACAAAGTCATAAGAAATTGACTGTTAATGCTCATAAGGAAAAGACATATATCAAATGCCACAGAAAAGTCTATGATTACTACATTAATAGCTATGTGCTAATTTAGTTTCCAGAAATAAAATAGTTTTTATACATTAGTATAACAAATTTGATCTTGAATTCAATGCTATTTGCAATGACAGTTTTAATACCTTTAAATAAGATTGTAATATGTACTGTACATTAATTTTTTTTCCTGTTCTGACAGAGATCAGGTAGTTGTATTCAGTTCTTTATTCCTCGTGCCTGATTTCCTTGTCAAGCCATGAAAGACAGAAGAGGTCGACACAAAAAATTGCTTGCATGACACACCGGCAGTTAGTTGCACAATCAAACAGCAGAGCATCTGCTTTTTGAAAGCCAAGAAATCTGATGAAATCTTAAAACAGATTTTTCTGCCTTATATTTGCAACAACTGTCAGGCTTTTTGATTCTGAAGCAGCAGAATTATTTAGAAAATCTTTCAAGGCAAATCTGGCCAACAGGTTGAAAGAATCTAGCATTTATGTTTCTCTTCTGTATTTGTATTTGTAACCTAAGGTGACATAGGAGATGTCAACTTGTGCTGCGTAGAGCTGAGGGGGGGAAAGGGATTGAAAGGTTCAGGATTACCTTTTGAACACTTTTACAGTAAAAGTTGAAGGATAAGCTTTCACTGAATGAGATACTGAAACGGGTGTTCGAGATGTCTTGGGCTACTGGGCTACTGCTGTCTGTGTAATCACTGTGACTCAGGAAATAAAGCAAAAATGTGAAAAAAAAAAAAGTTCCAATACTCAACAACTGGAGATTGGAATAACTACGTGTTCAAGGAAAATACCAAAGGGAAATAAAGACAATGGAACAATCAACAGTGAGTGACTAATGTTAACATGAAAAAACAGACTAAAGCCCTGAAAGTAGAGGGAGTTTTTTGCTATGTTTTTTCACCACTATGCTTACAAAGGATGGTGGACGAATGAAGTCTAATTTCTTCTCAACTGTGAAAGGAAAAGAGGAGAAAATATTCCTGGTTATGCTAAAAATTGTGTTCCCTGAAAGGAAAATAAACATAAAAAAGATGGAGGGGTTCTGGTGTTGTCTTGCAGACTGCAGAGCATCATATCTGACTAGGTTTTATTGTGATTACGATTTTTTCAAGTTGCAGATGAGAGGCGTAATGTGAGCCCAAATGACTAGTGTCTTAACAAGATTGATGTAAAATGCTTAGTGTCATCAGCTATTGGTGGACTGCTAGATATATTAATTCAAATGTTTTGAAAAATGGAGATGGATATCAGATTTGGGGTGTAGTCTGCCTCTTGCAACTTTGAATAGGAGAATAGGAGTTTATTATAAAGAAGAATTAATTATATAAGCAATCAAAACAGTATTAATAATGAAAAAGGAATGCTTAGACTTCTGCTCCTCCAATTAAAGAAACGGACATCATCATTATGTTTCCATGATAGCGTAAACAAGTAAAGTTATGTTTCTATCTCGGAAGATTGTAACATTGATCCTCTGTCATGTTATATTTTCTCTTGCAGCTGTTACTGGGCATAAACTGAAGGCTGTACTTAGTGGCACAGGATAAAGCTGCTTTTTCACCCAAACAGAAGCCACAAAAGTTATAAACGTGAATCAATAGCATTTTTCTCAAACACAATGACTGTTTGCCTGGTGACTAAACAAACCTGCAAGAATGATCTGAAAGATGACTTCACTTGAAAAATGGCTTCACAGAAACCTTTTAAAGACACAGTGTACAGCTCAGGTACAGTCTGAATAGGGTTTTGTATGTTTTAATAAAACCGAAAGGATTAACTGTAGCTCAATGGGACGTTGGCAAAGATGGGAGTTCTTGATGCAGGAGACGGTGGTGGTGCAGAAAATCGTGCTGGAGACGCCTCAAACGCAGGGGATGCCGATGGTTTCTCTGGAGAATTCTACCACTCTGACAAAGTTTCTTGCTAAGGCCATGAGAAAAGTGCACAACAATGAAACAAAAAAGTAGCATGACAGCCCAAACCTTGCCGAGACATTGCAGATCACTGGCCTGACACCTGTGGAGAGAATGCAGAGTGTGGCCCTGGCAGTGAGGTGTGACGGCGACAGTGAATGTGTAGGCGGTACCTACAATGTCATGCTAGTGACTCGTTTTACGAGGATCCTGGGATGGTGACTTTGATTTTATAAGCAGCAAACAATCATAAACCCCAGCAAGATAACTCTCGAACATAGAAGAGAACATCCATGTTCTCTTCTTCCGCAGAGAACATAGATGATGGCATCTCTACATCTTATTCGTGGTCTTTGGGTGATTCTCTTCTCATCTGTTTTGAGTATGATGATAGAATGGTGAGATTTGGTGGTCAGATCTGTCAGATTGTGTGTTGTTTAATGATCACAATGCAGAAAGGCAGAAGATAGTTTGAGGTGAGAACCTTTTTACAAATTCACAATGGCACACATCAAGACCCAGAAGGTAACAGGAGGACCTGAAGAATGGCTGTGAAAACCAAATAAGTAAATATTCTGAGAAAGTAAATGGTGGAGTGAAAACAGAATCTGATTATACTGAAATATGACGTATTAACATTTAAGCTGGAAGGTGAGGCATTAAGGAAGAATGATCAGTAAGTGCAGCAGGCCGAACACAAAAAAAGTGACTCTCAACAAAAAACACATGGGAGTACTAAAAACACTTTGAAATGTTTTTTTAGTGCTTCTCTTTATGTTTAATGGCATTATTGTCACCACTCATCACGATGCACAGTATTACAGTTTCAAAATGACTGAACATTGTACTTGAGAGATGCAGGAGACACTTTGTGTGCATTCAAGGAAAGTTTGTACTCCAGCCTAGCATTATATCCCAAGTGACCTTCAGTGCGGTGGTTCCAGCTGCCGCTAGTTTGGAGGAACTGAGTGGGTTGTCATGGGGAAATTCTGCTCTGTGAGGCAGAAGCTTAGCTTGGAGACTGTAGCTCTGAGGAGGAGCATCGCGGAAAAGGCGCTGCCTGGTGATACCAAGCTTTTTGGTACTAATGTAAAGCTGCCAGGGTAGATTAAAGGATTCCCGAAACATGTATGAAAGTATGAAAGCAACATTGTAGATGTCTTGTTGACAAGAGAATAACACCTTTACATGATTTAAAGCTCAAAAAGGTCGATTTTACATATCACCCCCTTAAACATAAAAATCACATTTTTATGCAAATTTTCCCAAGCTTAGTGCTCCATATGGACAGAAAAATACATGGATCAACTTTGGCATAGTGAACGCAAGTAATTCAGTAGACAAAAAGAAGAGAGATAAAAAAAAAAAGGAAAATATCATGATGCCAAAAATTATACAGACCAGAGGTGTCTCAGTGCAGTGGCTGTCTAATGAACCAACATCTCTAATTACACACTTGAATGCATTCACAACATAGAGGCTTATGGTGACACCTATGCATACAGGAAGGTTATTAAAGAGAGAAGCGAGAGGGTACCTGCACGCAGGAACAAAACTGCAGATGAAAATAATCTGACCTGTTCTTCTCTCATAGCTGAAAAGCAAGTATTCTAAAGTGGAGGAAAGCAAAACAGGTGCGTTATGTGCATTAAATACAAAAAGCCCCAAAATTTTTAATAACAGACCAAGAAAAGTGTCTGGATAATATAATTCAAAGAAAGCAGATGCTACCAACTAGTAGCAATTAGTCAGAAAGAAAGAGAAAGAGGATGAAAAAGGGTCAGACTGCTTGGTTCCACAAGAAGGATCTCTGTTCTTCAGCCAAAGAGTTTTTTTTCTTTTGAAAACCACCCAAATGTTCTGTTTACTGCCGTTGCTGCCCAGAAGCCTTGATAAAATTCACAAATATATCCAAGCGCATCCATACTTCGCAAGATAAAACATGTCGACATACTTGATGACAGAAAATGTTAAGCGTAAATGTCATAATATATATGATTCTAGACCTATTTAAATCACTGGCAGTGTTGTCACATTTTTATGCCTCATAAAGAGTAGCACGTCTTCAACGTCAGCCCCCTTTAACAGGGGGGTGTATTTGACTTTACTGAAGCGTCTTGCACTAGCACACATCTTGTGACACAACAGCAGAGAACAGCATGACAGCGGCATTAGTCCTTCCAAAGGCTCAGTTTTGCTAATCATTAATCCTCAGCTGTTCCGTGTCTAGATGCCAAATGAATCAGTCCACTTGGTGGAATTGAGAGAATCAAAGTTCTGGTCCCAGATAAGAAGGAGACTGTAAAGTTGTATGCTTTGTCACACTGGAACAAAACAAGAAAGTCGTGGAAACCTGCGTTCAACTGTACCGTTAAGATCCGATCGGCATTACTGAATCAGAAAAGAAAGTAAGGCCTATTTAACATTAATCAAAGACATCCAAATGAATTGATTGAAAAACTTATTCTTTATTTGTGAGACTTAATCCTGACCTGTCAAGTCACCATAGCAAAACACTATCAAATTTGTATGGAGTGTTTTGGATCACACAGTGTAAAGCTAATTTCCTTGTGTTTTTTCTTCACAGATGTGGAGGCTTTTCTTTTTCACTAAAAGTTGTTTTTCTTCACTGCGCAGATGAGGCCTTGTATGAGAGGAATCCAAGGATAAATAAGGCAGAACTGAAGAAGCAAGAATGTGACCCTTTTCTCCTTTTGTGTGATTAGTAATGTTGTAACCTTGCAGCGTACTAACTGGATGTAGTACATGGAACAAAGCAAGCCTTTGCTCTCCAATAGCTGAAAATAATTCACTTAATCATGTCATAATACCATTGCCTTGATCCAAACGTGTGATAATTGACATTTGCACTATTTCTATAGAGATTTTCGAGTTATACTGATCACTGATTAACTTCAGAGAGTGAGAAAAAAAACCCACGTCTTTTAATTCATGTGTATGGAAACTTTCTGACTTCCACTGTATGTTGAAGTTTATTTGAGTTTTGCTGTGGAACAAACTTCAAATAAAGTCTTTAAAATACTTGGTGAATATAGTCAGGAAGACCAAAAGCTCAACACAGAACAAAACGCTGCTATTGTAATCGAGTCAATCACCTCAACTTGGATCTAATTCAAAATCAATTCCAAATACAAAGAGCAAAGAGCGCAGAAGAAACGTCCAGAACCTTCAATATTTGAAGACAAATTGTGTGAAAAAATTGATGGAAATCTCACCTGAGCAACACATGCAGGTGACCTGAGCTAAGTACTTTTTCTATACCATTTTATTACCGCTTAATTTCTTGTCTAATTTATTTTGATTTCTTTGTACATTTTGAAATTTTCATGACATATGATGGGAATTTTATTTCAATAGCCTCATAAGAATATATTCACTGAGTACTTTTCTGTTGTATGTCTTCCATGTTGGCTTTGACCCAACTTCTCGTCATTCTTCTCTTGTCATATTTTTAACCCTCAACTGAACACAAATTGTAGAGAAAGAACACTCCCTGTCACCCCTTCTGTGAAAGTGTCTGAAAATGTGCCACCTTTGGTGCGATGGTCGCATAAAAAATATGTCAGACAAAATTATTAATGGTCCTCATCTTGGCATGAAGTTTTATAACCTAGTTCAACCTTTCTTGCCTTAAAGAAAATCAACAATTTAATTTGTAATATGAAAGTGACAACTTACAATGTCTCCTGAGGGTGTGTGTTGTGTGCTTTGACAGAAATCATTCTTACCTCCCTAGGCTGACTAACAGTAGGATAATGACTGAATCAGGATGCTGTAAGAATAGATTTCCCTGTACTCCTTAAGAAAGGAAGCCATCTGGTAGATGCATGCTTCTTATTTCTCCAAAATTGACTTGTTCAGAACAAGCTCGTAATGCATGGATGCAATGCAGTGCAAATCCTTCAAATAGTTGTCTTGTAGCTCATCTTGTCAGAGAAGGAAACCTGTTGTGATGCCCTGCTGGGAAACAAGCAGAAGACATAAGGGGCCCACAGAAGCATGGTGAGCTTGCTTGGTCCTTCATTTCCTTTCGGCCTCAATTCCTGAATCTGTTCTTCAAAGATGTGTATCATTTCTTTCACTGCACTACCAACTTTAGCCTGCAGCATTTCAGCTGCTACCACACAACTAAACCCTCCAAGTGATCAGCTACATTTGCAGTATCACATCTATGGCATAAACAAGGAAACAACTGGAATATTTCCCTGATGTCACACCTCCATGACAATGAAGCAGTTGTATCCTATATATATATATATATATATATATATATATATATATATATATATATATCATTTTAAAGACAAAAACATGTGTAAGGTTCAAGATATTTTTGGCAAAATATGCATGAAAGAAATTTGGTACATTGGCATTTAGCTGATCATTTAATTCAAAGTAACATACCTGTGGTGCAGAAAGATTATGCTTCAGTACATTCAGACTGTGGCATGCACTTTAAATGCTAAATTTTATTCATTGGAATCACATAATGGTATGATATTTAGAAGTGTTAAACATGCCTTGTTTCAACATACTACCCCAATAAATAAAATCTGTTCTAAATATTTCTTGTGCATAGTCCACTGTACTGAAAAATTAGGCAATCAAGAAGACTTTGACCCACCATTAATTCTAAAATAACTAAATGGTCATCCCTTTATCACTAAGTTGTAATTATGAGACAAATACTGAAGGAACAAAAGCACTTTACTCTTTAAATCCTTTTATTAATGAAATCATTAGTTTGTTTTTATTTACATCATTTCAAAATTTAATTTAATCAGTTTTCCCACATTCATACTGCTTAACACTGCTGTTATTTAAATTGTTATAATCCACACTACAATATCCATAGTCAGGCTCTAGCACCTTGGCAAAGGTCACTTCAGCATCTTGACTTGATAGAGTATCTGGGATGGCAGTAGTTAGATTCTTTTCTGAGTATAAATCAGACAAGTCAATTTAATTCATTTCTCAGGTTTTCTTTTGCTTTAACAAACACACAATTATGTTACATACAAAACACATATGTGCAAACAAAATTTTAAAAAAAGAAAACATCAAAAACAAACAATGAAGGTTATCAATCACTAAAACCTATATTTCAAGTAATTTTAAAAAGAATCCAAAACAGTGCATTAAAAAGCACCAAAATCAAACTCCTTTCATACAGTATTTGGGGTTTAACTGAATGAAGAAGAAAGACTGACTCAAGTTTTAAATAGAATCTGGGAAACTACAAAAACTTGTTTTAACATTAGGTTAAGGTTAAAAAGAACTGTTTTACCAGGTCTTTGATGTACAAAGGGGCTTGACCACACACAGCCTTAAAAGCTGACATTAAGAGCTCAAAATCAACTGTAAAATTAACCAGAATCCAAGTGGAGGAAGCTGCTATAGACATGAAAGCCTGCGAATGTGTTTCTGCTACCTTGACCCTGACACTGATGGAGATTTAAGCCCAGACTGATGGATGCCTGGCAATCTTAAGTTGAAGGGTCTTTCAATTGGCCATTTTAAACCTCGCTTACAGTCCAATATACTTTCATTTTGAAGCTAGTATTTTTCTGTCTCTGGTTTGTTATACAATCTTCCAGTAATAGAGCCTTGCATTTGTCTAACAGTTTCAAATATAAAAAAAAGACTAGTTTGTTGTAAAAACAATCAATATTTTTTTCATTGATTACTGAGAAGAACATAAACAACTACATTTTGACATTCAAATTTTTAATAAATGTTAATAAGAATGAATACTTGGGGTGTGCTGTGGTGGAGCAGGGGTTTAGCACGCCCCACGCTTGGAGGCCCTAGTCCTCGACGCGGACGTCGCGGGTTCGAGTCCCGGCGACCCCCGCCGCATGTCCTCCCCCTCTCCCTCCCCACCTCCTGTCAGCCCACTGTCGCAGAAAATGCGAGCCACTAGCACCGCAAAAAACTCTTCGGAGAAAAAAATGATAAAAAAAAAAGAATGAATACTTTGTCTTTCTAAACTGATTTTTTTATATTGTTTTTAGAAATGTTTATTTTTCCATCAGAAACAAACATCTTGGTAAGTGAAAATAATTTAATATCAAAATTTTCCAGCGATTTGAATAATTTTTGTACAAAATCTTGTCATCATATCAAAAGGTTTATGCTATGTAATTATATCTGCTATCTTTCTTTATCACATGAAATGCAAACAGAAGCATCATGTGCAAAGTTAATAGCTGTTCTCCATAACATACTAAAATATTAGACACTCATTTGAAATGAATTAAGCGTCAAGCATTTTATCTTAGGTTGATGAGTTTTGCAACCAAGTCAGTCAATTCATCTCAAGACTTATATCTGTCGTAGAATATTTTATTTATTTATCTATTATGAGTTTACTACTTTCATTTTCTTCTATTATATATAGCAGTCATTTTCTTGTTGAAAAAGAGAACATTTTGAAAATGTTTAGAAAAATCTTAATTACCACACAAACATACCTATTAATGAAACCACATTTAAACAAGTTTTCAATTCTTATTTTACTACAGTCTTTGAGATCTGTAAATGCTGTTTTGTGGTGTTTGAATAAATTAAATATAAACCTTAACACAAAGCAATTTGCTGTCTAGTTTCTAGTGCAGAGATGTTGAAAGCATTATGGGACCGAACTGTGATATCTGTAAATCTTTTTGCACAAAAGATTGATTAAGTGAAACACAAAAACCACAAATGAGTGCTTATTTTTTAACTTTCAATTTCTCTGCATTTTCAAACCTTAGTACAATACTCAGTTTTATACTATTTTTTGTATACTATTGTTTCCTGTGATAATCCTTTATTTTTCCTTGAAGACAATATTATTTTATTTTTGGCCTTTCTTTAGATAGCTTCTTTGTATTACCCTCAATCAGGGAACTTGTTTTATCATAACCCTATAACAATATAAACACATGACTTATCTGAATTTTTCTTCAAATAAATTACCCAACTGCTTTCCTTGTTCCTTGTAAAATACTTTTTTTTACATAACAAAGGGATCAAGTCAGGAGTTACACATTGATTGGTGGTGGTGAGACCAATTTATTATGGATTTTCACTTATATTTACCAGTGTTATTACAGCATCGTTTTCATTACACAACAACAGATAATCCTTCACTGTAGTGAAACCTGGCAGAGCCTTGCATCCCAATAGCAAGCGGTTGCTAGTGGCCAAAAGATGCCATATACTTACAGGGCAAATATTTTTGTTTATGTGTATGTATGAGGCCGTTTACTGCTCAGATCTCCATGGGTGTGTCTGTATGGCATTCTGCACCTTCCGCATCTCACTGTAATCCTCATTACCTTATATCTGAGGATGTAAGGAACTGCCGGATAACCAGGTTTTGTGTATTGGTCACCCTATAAGTATTAAATTCAATCCTCAAGTATTTCCTCAAGTTCAATGATCTCTTTGTGTGATAAAGTTACATCCTTGTGTTGCCTAAAATTAATCTTCGATTCACTTTCCGTGATTTTTCTACCTCTTAGTTTATTTGCAGCACGAGATTCTTCTTCGCCGTCTACCTCCACATCCATCTGCTCTTGTGACAGAACAAAGAAGGGAACTTCACTTGCTTTCATGGTTGTCCTTTTCAGCTCCGATCCCACTCTCATAGCTCAGATCTGCTCCTCCTGGAAAATACCTACAGTGCTTTGTTGCCTCACTCTGCTGCTCACTGCCTGGATCATTACCTCCTTCTCTGAAGTCAAATCCACATTCTGAACCAGTAACCATTAGCAGTTCAGTAAGAGAAATGTCATTTTCTCGTTCTGTCTAACCTTCCCCCGTCCTCCATAGACACTGTCAAAGATGACAGTCTGGCTCATCCAATATTTGTCAACTAACACTGTATTAAAGCATTAAAGTCGTCTTACTGATTGCAGTCTGTCAGTATTTGTATGAATGTCATAAGTTTGGATTTCTAATGTGTAATTGTTCTTTTATCATGGTGAAATAAATGTTCTGCAAATAACTTAAATGATTTTGAAAAACAAAGTTTGAGTTTAACAATATACGCCCTGAAATCAAATGCATGTACTGCCATATAATGTATCTTAGCAAGTTGCACCTTTGTTACATATTTTTGTGACTATTAAAAACCTTCCATCATAATTCTGGTTGAATATTTCACCAGTTTATTTGGCAAAAACTTGTAGAACTCATTTAAATTGAATGATATTCTTTCATGTACAAGGCTTTAAGCCAAGTTTCTATTTTTCTATAAGTTGGATGTTGCAGATTTTCCTAAAGCTTAACGTTATCCTGCTTTATACATTAAAGCATTTGAAAACTTCACCTTAACTCCTCCTAAGATATTTCTTTTGTCAGTCTTTGTCTAATCGGATCATAAATCCTTTCTCAAGAAGGCATTTGTGTTTCTTAAATGGGAAGTGACACATTTCTGTCAAACTGGAATGTGTCAATTTAAGCCCATACCTTTATAAAAAATTGGCTTCACTTAGAGCCAAATCTAAGTGAAGCCAACTCTAAGTTGGCTCTAAGTGAAGCCACTTAAATGTTAGTTTAACATTCATGACAAGTTTGAGCTTTGATGATTATTTGGAGAACAAAGGAACCACCGAACCAATTTCACAGCATCTGAAATTTTGTTCTTCTTTTAGGCTTTGGAAAAGTGATGGTACAAACTAATACTAGTGTATAGTTGTTTGGACAGATGGTATTTGCAATTGTTTAGAAATGACTAACAGTAATCTACAATTCCCCCCTGCTCCCTAAAATTGTGACAAATTAAAGATTGTATAATTGTTTTCAATTACTGTTTGATTATTCTTTTACTTGTAGCTTTAGTGAAGGGAAGCAGACAACATCTATGCAGCCTTGAAATTACTTTTTTCTGTGAATAGTCATACACAAACTTACCAGAATTCAAATGAGTTAGACTGAAATAACTATTGATTTTTACACCAAATTAGGGGAGCATATCTACGGGAAAATCATTAACAGAAATGAAGCTTTGTGTCGACTTTGCCAAAAGCAGCATTTGAATTCATTAATACCAAATGCAATTCATCACAAATTAGTTGAATCTTGGAAAAAAATGACAGTGTTAATAGTGTGTGATTACTTCATAATTAGAGCACATTCAAGCAATCCTGGAGTCACAAATTTCCATACGCCATCGGAGAAGCAGCAAAGCCACGCACCTGCTCCAGCATTTCAGCACCCCTTGTGTGTAACTGTGTTCTTGTATGTAAGATTTACAACAGCATGTGATAAACACCCTAATCGCTTATAATTAGACTGGATCACTCACTCATACGCACACACACGTTTCTAAGGTGGGATCCCCATATGCTTCCTGGCAATTACCTCGTCTATCAAACCCACAAGCTCAGAAAAAAGGAACAAGGCACAGATGAGGGACAAAGGAGGGAAGAGGTAGGTTACTTTGAGAAGGTTGGGGAGTTGAGTGAAGATAAATCAGTAGGAGAGTAAAACTGAGTGCACCAGAAATACAGAGTTTAAACAGAGTTTAAACAGAGCGCAGAGTGTATTGCAAACTTTCAGTTCACTTATATCTAACCCTTCCTGCCTCTGTTCCTGGTCTTTCATTCCTTCATCCTGCTGTCACTGTTCCCTTTACTTTGCTTTGCACCTGTGGATGTCAGACATAATTCTACAGCTTCTCTCTCTCCCACCACCTCATCACCTGAATAACTATCATTAAAACCAAAAGCAACACCCCAACTGTTCCTACTCTCCCATATGTCTCCAAAATGACCCTTCTGCCACCACCCACTGCGCTGGACTCCCTCTCACTTCTTCTGCTCAAACACCAACACGCTCATTATCAGTCACTCTCAGCTACATGTCCTGACTTGACTAGTTGTCTTCACTTTCATGGTTCTACTCTTCTGTATCTCAGAGAAAACAGTAATATGTAAAATGCTATAGAACACGACCTTCATTGCATGTAATTTTTAAGTCACTGTCTAGCAAATGATATCACAAAAGACTTCATTATTGTGCAGGTGATGCCCAAACACTGAACTGCATTAATCCCTTGCAAAATGCTACTACGTGAATGTGGTGTAAATTGAATGTGAATATTATGCATAGACATGGAAAACTTTATTGGAGTCCCTGTTACAATAATGTGTATAAAACTTGAAATTTGTGCGGGTTTTACTGCAGTTGCATAACCTCACACATATGGAAAAATTCCACTGTAAGAAATCTTAGAGAATCAAAGATGACACAATTGTTGCCAGACATTTCTCAAAGCTGTTTCTCTCTCTCATAAAAAGAGAGAGCGAAACCTTTGACCTGTACTTGTTGAAAAATATCTTTAGATTGTGCAGAGTCCTCTCTTATGACTCTTTTCAGTTCTCTTGTGAACTGAAGAGAATAAGAAAGAAATGATATGTTTTCTGTAGTATTTTAAGTATGACCACATGACATGGCTGATTCTGGTTTTGAATAACCATTTTTGTGTAAATTTTTTGTTTAACATCATCCCCAAGTGCAGTGTTTGCTGCTGAAAAGCTCAGTCTAGTCTCAGCTAACAAAAACAAATCTTTCTGGTCAAAGTTCCCAAAGAGTTTTTTTTGTTGTTGTTGTTGTTTGTTTGTTTTTAAACTCCACACATTTACATTTGTGAGATGTTGTGAAGGAAACATGATGACCTTAAAGTGCCAATACTTGTATCTAGCCCAGAAGCTGGTGCCACATTTGTATCCAAGAGAAACATAAAGTTACAGATTAATAATTATACATTACTAAATCTTATTTTTACATCATCCTAAATGGAACTGGAGGCTCATTTGTTGTTTTGTTTTGTGGAGCCAGAACAACACCAACTAAAAAAACAAAAAAACGTCAGAAATGTAGAGGAAAATGGAAAATGACTTTGGAGAAACGCTTTCTCCAAAGTGTTTCTCGGTTTGTCTCTCCTTCACACGTACTTGCCAATATGAGTGAGTCTGGCACAATGTTGCTGTTTTGTTCCAAGAACAACTCTGACATGTGGACAAGAGGAGCAAGTGATCACAGCATTTAGTTTGTCATTAGAGGGCCCAGCCACTCCATTTTTGTAAACACAGCCAACCCCCTATTCAGTCTGGGTCTTTGAACATTTGTGATTACATGTCAGTTTTTTTTAAACTCATCAATGAGACAACAACGGCAACTTGGAGTTACTATTTGAGATAATTATTTTCTTCTGCGTGACAAATATTTTGCCCTCTGATGGACTGGCGATGTGTCCTGGGTGGACGCTGCTCCCCACTGACAGGTAAAGATTGGCACAGAAGTTAAAAACAGGTGCACCCGAAATGATTAAACTAAATGAAACCAGGGAATTAAATATTACAAATCAGAAAGATGCTCAAATGTTGAATACCTAAGCTATGAATAAAAAATATAATAATACACAGATTAAATTTGTGATAATAACAGCAAATTTGGTACAGTCACATGCATAAAAATATTGAACTTAACACCATAAAAAACAACCACAAAATAACAAAACTTTAATAAATATCTAATAGACTTCAACAAAGTTGATAGAGTAATATTTTATTTGCAAAACCAGCTCAAGCCAATCACTTATCTGTGTTCAGAAGATAAGTTCATGTTGTTAATAAAGAACATTGGTAAAGTTGTAGTAAAAACCCTCAAAGTCTTCAGTACACAATAGCAATAGTATATTATATCTCTAACAAATAGATAATCCAAGCTATTTTTATGACACAAAGTAAAGATTATCTCTTTAAGATGGAAACTAAAACAGTCATGAAAAAGCTGACAAAAACAACAGACTTGTGAAACGTCAATATTCTCTACCAGCTGCTACTCTCTAGCTACTATGTTTAAGACATTACTCATGGATACGTGTGTTATACTATTGCAATGGCAGACAGGTTTCTACTTCCTGCTGCTCTTTTTGCTGCTTTATCCATCTGTTTGAATTGAAAAGGTATCACTTTATTTTCTTTTCAGCCTTAGTGTGGAACCAAACAAAAGTGATCTTGCTTTAGGGCACCCTCACAATGAAGAATATAACATTTTGGTATAAAAATAACAAAAAGCACTAGGGACATACATATAATGCCTCTAATATGGGTACAGAGCTCAGTCTTATATTTTATCCTTGGGCAAAGAACGTCTAAGCAAAAGATCTTACCAACCAGTGATCTTTGAGTGCTCTCAAAAACTTTTGTGTGGCTCTGAGTATTCAATATCACTCTAGTTTTATCATTCTATGCTGGGTCTATGCTCTTTTTCACTCTGTATTATGCATTTTCTCTCTTGTACACTAGCCACCATGTTTTTCTGATGAATATCTTCATCCTTGTCATTATTTATACCAACAGTGGAAATTTTATCAACCCTAAAATCAGAGTTATTTAATAAATTGCTTACATTTCACAAGCAAATTCAACCTCTAAAAAAATTAGAAACCTCTAAAAAAAAAAATCATGCAAGGGTTTGAGTCAAGAACCCAAATCGGGGCTTTAAAAAGCCACCAAAGCCAGCTGCCGCATTTACAGCTCCCTGGGGCCACCCTGAGGAGAATGAACATGTAGTGTCTAGTGAGCACCTGTCATGAGTGGACTGTGGCACCAGCTGCCAAGAGGCTATTCCCCTGTGGGTCCCCTGACCAAAGGAAGGAATATTTTATCTGCTCAAGCCATGAGTGCCAGCTGTAAAATGATGGCAAGATTGCAATAGTAGCTCAGGAAGGAGCTAGTAGAGCTCACTTTTTTTATACTGCCTTGACGTTGTTAACAAATACGGGGCGAAAAACGCATATTTTTGTAAAATTTTGTAATAGTCTTGAAAATGAGCCTTTTCTAAAACCTTCCGATTTTTAACTCACAACCGACAGGCAATACCTACCTTGGTAACCTACTGCATACTTGCTGGTTGTGTAGGAAGCTCCACTAATGCTTTTGAAAGATGTATGTTTATCTAATTGCACATCTGTTTGCTGTCATTTTGAGTTGGGGGCATGGTCTGCTGCAGCTTATTTGGATTTATGTGACATATGTCAGTTTATCTGATGACAGATCACTTCCCCAAGGACAGCAGCAGAGGGTTGATCTTGCTGAAACAGCATGCTTTCATAGTTGTTGTAGTCTCCCTGTGTGCAAGCAGAGAGTGCTGGTTGCAAGCCAGGAGTGAACTCACAATGACCATGCATGTTTTTTGTTGCCTGGTTTTTACCGGCCCACTTAATACACAACAACTGCCCCAATAAGAATAAAATCAATTGGAGAGAAAATGCACTAATGGCCTTTTAAACATGTATAATTATAAATAGGAGAGAAGGGAAACCCTAGAACATGATTATTTAAACAATAAACACATGATGTAAACATGGTCTAATGTGATGAATAATAGAGAAGCAAAAATCAGCAGCATTGCTGTCGCTTCCTCTACCAGTTGTGTTATAATAATGATCTATTATAAATAAAAAATAAAGGCCAGTTACCAATTGCCTATCCCCATATTAAATTAGTGTGCTAGAAAGTACTTGATAGAGAAGCGCTTCCAACCATATTACAGCTCTAAATTTGCAGCCAGTATAATTGCTGCACAAAATACCATCATGTATAAAGCTACAATTATGCTCAAGTGTTGGTCCATTTGTGAACCAGTTCTGGTGTCCACATGAATGCTGTTGCCTTTTATACTGTGTCGCTGCCTCAGGCATACAGCACTCAATTTATTTCTTCTTTTTGACATTAGAAGTTGCTACCAAGAAAATGCTTGATTCTAAAAGTGGTGGCAGCGAAGTTTATATAAAATTTGAGTTATTTAAAAAGGACAGAAATCTACTGTTACCTTGAATTCTCTATTGCAGGTATAAACATTCCACTTTCAAGCCTCAGTTGAGGTATTTGATTTAAGCCTCAGCTCAAATTTTAATCAAACTCTAAGCTTGCTACTACCACTTTTAAAAGACACAATAACAAAAGTATATTTCAAGAGTAGCGTAGATGTAAATAATACTGGTTTGTACAGATGGATGAAAATACAAACTGTTCTTCCAGTGGCTGGTAAGATAAAGCCAGATGAATTGGATTCAAACTTCAAGTCTTACCAAAGTCACATTTTTACAATATTTCTTTGTGGGGCTAATGACTAAAAGTTTATCAAGTACTTCAGAAAGTACCACATGTTCAACCACATGTGCCTAAGTGGAACATTCAAAAAGAAAAGACTTTCAATTTTATGAGTACAATTGTGCCATGCCATCATGGATAAGCAGTGATATTAACATAGCATTTTTAGGCCTATTTTTAGCTGTTCATATATCCCTTGAGAAAATATTTTCAAATGAGAAATCTGCATCTGATGCTTAAAGCTATTATGAACTTTGCTGGAATGAAGAGCTTAGAAGGTACATTAGCAGCAGCTGTTAACTATAGGGCACAGAGATACAAGCTAACAGTGGCAAATACTAAAGAAAAAATGGCTTGTCTCCGTCTACTGGTAATTGTTGTATTGGATGTAAAAGCTGGTAAAAGCATGTCTGACTGTGTCATAGGGAATATTAAATTGCTTATAATTGCTGCATTTCTATCACTAAGCCCAGAATGGGGCTTTGTGATTTTGAACCTGAAAATTTTCTCTACTAACTTTATCTCTGAGTTTTAGAATGAGCAACTGATTGTTCAAAATGCAATACGTTCCTCTGTATCTTTATTGGGTTGAGAATTTTAGCATCTTCACAACCCTAATCTGGTATTGTTGCCAAATGTCCTATAAATCAATGCAACGTTATTACATTTAGAAATAACATTTTTGCTGCAGTTGTCCATAAAAGCAAACTGTTTTAAAGGAAAATTGATTAAAAAAACAAGAAGGGCAGGTGTTCTATTGATCAAGTGGCTATTTGCAACACAAAAGCACAAAAAATTGCCATAGCACTTTTTATTACAGTCGATAAAATTGAATATAACTCAGTTAACAGAAAAGACTGGCTGGTGAATATAGCTTAGAAATCTCATCTTGGTACATTTTTGTTTGATACCCATGCATCTTTTTTTGAGTTTTGAGAGTACAACATTTTACATCAGTAATGTGGGGTTGTAAGACAAACTTAGGCTTTAGTTAGCCTGGTAAAAACCAGTCCTACACTATTTGGTTCGTACAGAAGGACTGGACTCTCGGCTGTTGAGAAACTATTGCTTCCTGGAGGTCATTTTTACCCAATTTCTAATGTTTGCCAGTGGCTTATGAAATGTAGCAGTTCGACACTACTGATGGCTTGTAATGTTAACTCTATATTTGGCTAACTCTGACTGAACGTCTTTGTTCACTTCCTCTGCTGCCATTGCTAAAACTGTAAAAATAAATAAAATGATCCACTTTTCTGTGCAAAAACTCCACATTGTTATTTCAGCATGAACAGAAGACACCATCATCACTTTGTAGCAGATTTACAGTCTTCAATAGTTTGAGTAAACAATTCATACCTAGAACCAAGCAACCATTTGTTTGTCTTGTCTTTTAAAATTGGTCACATAAGCATTTTGAAAAGAGTCAAATTCCTTATGGAACAATTTCATCTAATATTTCTGTAATTTATTACTGTTTAATTTTTATAATGAACAAGAAATAAGGCTAATCTTGTTTTTGGACACATAATCTTCAAGTAGCAAAATAATTATTGAAAGGTTTTGTGTTTGTTTGTTTTATTTTGTATCTGATATATGTTTTCAGTCTCATGAAGGCAGTAGTTCAAACTATTTTATGCATAAGGCAAATGGACACCAATGTACATACAGCCTAACAAGACAGCCATGCAGGCTTACATTTTCAATCTATAGACTCACAGATTTATGTTAATATGCTTCAGTCTCTATGCCTGATCACTAGCCAGCAGTAAAATTGGGAGGTGGTCCCCATTGATAATGTACTTTATCGTCCATGACACTGACCTTTGCTGGATAAAAGTAAAGATATCAGGACTTAAGATAGTCTCCAATTGAACAGCCCACATCTTCTCTGAATCATTGGCTGAAGGTCACTGCTATTACAAGACTTCTCATTGATTCTGCAGATGTGGCTGAACCAGTGCAGTCTGAATTTATGGACTTGTTCTTGCATAGAAGCCTGCTGCCCGCACCATTCTTGAATACCGTAATTTCCAGACTATTAGCTGTTACTTTTATCACTCATTGAATGCTGCATTGCAGCTAATAAATGGCTTTTTACCAACAGGTTTCGAAGAGGACAGCACAAGCTCAAGAGCAAGACTAAAGTGACAAATGAAAGCAAGACTGAGAAACAACGTGAGAGGATATTATGAGATGGCAGACACAGACACACATATCTGACCTACACAACCACAGCCCAGGCAGGCAAAACAAGCATAAAACACTGTACTTATAAAATATATCAATATTTTTCCTACACAATCCTAACAAACATTTTTTAATGTTGAAAAAAATAAACGGTTTCTCTTCACAATATTTATTACTTTATTTATTAATCTATTTGTATGATTTGTTCTTTAAATTGCCATTTATATTATTTTTCTGTCTCAGGAAATGATTGAAGGATGAAGAGACTGATGTCTGGTTCTTTAGGTTCTGACGGGTCTGCGGTTCCTCTCCTGAGCCATTCTGTCTGATATCTAACATCCCACTGTGGACCCGAATATCGCCGACACATTTTTTTAATGGCCCTACTAAACTTCACTGTAATTGTTTGGCCTGTAATGTGGGTCTTCCCACTACCGTCTGTATTTTTGCCAGAGGTTTTGCTTCTAAGGACGGTGTGGTATCGGGTGAACATTTTAAAAAGACGCGGGTTGATAGCAGCTCACTGCGGCTGCGCAGTGTCCGTCTCTAGGCAACCGTGACAACAGCGTCAGTTCGTGGGGGTTGG